>CAXARO010001152.1:0-51037 GCA_963971305.1 Arcuatula senhousia
TTGATTTAAAAAACTTTCAGAAAATCTTATAAATCATTTTTTTCTGCTTGACTCCTGATACTACTTAACCAATTTTAATTAGAATTGGTGTGTAACTTAGTAAACATTTTGTAGTAATGCATGTAATCAAGAAATTTTATTTTTAAAATTTTGTTGATGTTTCAACCTATTGAACTTGGAGGGTCAACATATTAATTTTGTTTTTTTATTTTTCCTTCCATCCATTTGTAACACCTCAGGTTTATCTTGGCTTGAAACTAATTTCTTGAAAACATTAACAGATTTTAGTTAAATTATGTACACTTTTAAGCTGTTATAAGGACAACACAGTGCAACAAAATTGATATAATTCTAAAAAAATAAAATCCAATTGGCTTTTAAGTGTCTGAAGACACATTTGCTCTATCCTGTGTAATATTATTGTTTGAGGATTTGCTTGTTTGATGTAGTTTGAATAAATGGTTCAAAAATATTTTCTCAATCATGTCAAATTTCTATTTTTTAGGAGAACACCAAGAAAGGTTGATTTCATCTGTTTTTGATTCCAAGGTCAAGGAAATGGATGAAAAGGTC
This sequence comes from Arcuatula senhousia, assembly GCA_963971305.1. Classification (NCBI taxonomy): domain Eukaryota; kingdom Metazoa; phylum Mollusca; class Bivalvia; order Mytilida; family Mytilidae; genus Arcuatula; species Arcuatula senhousia. The sequence continues at coordinate 574 of CAXARO010001152.1, forward strand.
AAAGTAAGTGTTAGAAATGTGAAGTTTAATTTACATGCAAGGTTAAATAAAAAAAATGGTTAAAAAAAGATTCGTTAAAAAAACCCCTATAAAATATTCAATTTTATCAAGGAATTTTATAGATATGACATGGTATGATCAAATCAAATACATGCTGTTTGTGTCTTAAAAGAAGATCAAGTTTTTGGCCAGATTTCACTAGTGAAATTCTGGGTTATAAAATGATGAATGGCGGGCGGGGAAAAAACTTTCGTAACAGTTTTCTCAGCAACTACTAATCACAGCCATTTGATATTTGGTTTACAGCATCAGGATGGGGTCCCTTAAGGTAGGATTCGATTTCAGGTCTGTCACTCATCTAATTTCTGTTTTACGAAATCTGGCCATTTCTGTCTTTGACCCATTTTCTTTTATTGAAATGATTTTGTTGTGTCTAGCAAAATATCAATTTCTGCATATAAAGATATACTTGTATTTGTATCACTTTAGAGATTTATGTAGATAGAGATTTTTTGTAGATTACCATTAGTCAACATATATATAATATATGATTGTTATTTTCCAGTACTGCACAGAGGTGACCAAATTTGATCGCCATGGTTACAAAGCTAGAAAACGACTTATGATCCTGACAGAGAAACATCTATATTTAGTAACAGAGAAGGACTGTGGACTGAAAGATAAGATTCAGTACAATCAAATTACAGGTAAGGCACAAATATATACATGTAGGTTTTTTCCAACCCATGATATTTATCAGTGGCCTGGTTGCATGGAGAGAAAATCTGGGAAATAAAATGGTGAATGTCTGGCCGCAGGCTGGTGGGAAAATAATTTTTGTAACAGTTTTCTCAGCAACTACCAGTCACATCCTCTTGATATTTGGTATGCAACATCAGCATGGGGTCTCATTATTTTCTTGGTAAGCAAAATCTTGCCATTTTTGACTGACAGATTTTATGGTTGTTTTCTTTATAAAATATTGGCTATCTGGGGGTAGGGAAATCATTTATTCCACTGTAAATGGCTCTCTTCAGTCTGAGATGACTAATTTGAGATGCAAGCACATTGTTCAATTATCTAATAAGAACTGTCGATACTGATATTGATTGATCAACCACTGCAATGCATTTTTATTTAAAACTTTTATTTTGTTATAATAAAGCTACCAAAGATTTCAGTTTATAGAAATTCATTTTTGGGGAAGAAATAGGTATTTACACACATTCTTAAAAAAAGCTGACATTGACCTATCACTCGTGATAGAATTCTTTGTGTCTTGTTCTTAGTGTTTTATGATAGCTTGGCATCTGATATTTGGTATACAGATAGTTCAGGTTATGGTCTACACAACTTTCACCATGCAGTGTGACCCTGACCCCATTTTCACGCTCCAGTGACTCTGTGAACTTAGATCTTTTTTGAGGCTGTAAACTTTTTTGTAAGACTTTTGTGGACGATGAATTGCTGGAAAAGTATATTAGCTAGGCATCTGATATTTGGTATACAGACAGTTCAGGTTATGGTCTATGCAACTGTCACCATGCCGTGTGACCCTGACCCCATTTTCACGCTCCAGTGACTCTGTGAACTTAGGTCTTTTTACAGGCCGTAAACTTTTTTGTAAGACTTTTGTGGACGATGAATTGCTGGAAAAGTATATTAGCTAGGCATCTGATATTGGGTATACAGTGCCGCGTGACCCTGACCCCATTTTCACTCTCCAGTGACTGAATTGGGTCTTTTTCAGGCTGTAAACTTTTTTGTAAGACTTTTGAGGACGATGAATTGCTGGAAAAGTATATTAGCTAGGCATCTGATATTGGGTATACAGACAGTTGCGGTTATGGTCAATGCAACTGTCACCATGCCATTTGACCATGACCCTATTTTTACGCTCCAGTGACTCTGTGAACTTAGGGTTTTTTTTCAGGCAGAAAACATTTTGTAATACTTGTGTGGACAAATGGATTGCTTAAATAGTATAATAGCTAGGCATCTGATATTGGGTATACAGACACTTTTTGTGTTTATATCAAGAAATGAAAGCTTAGGTAGTTGATTTTAGTGATGGTGCCGGCAGGCGAGACATACTTTTAGTGGCCACTCTTGTTCTCTCTAAAGAGTTGCTGTCTTGGCTTTCTATCATTAAGCACAGGCAGACCAAGAGACAGTCCATAACACTAAACAAGTACGACTATGTCCCCATATTGCTGGCAAGGCATAATTTTAAGATTTAATAAAAAAAGAAACACAACTTCATTTCTTTATTGTCACACTTAAAAAAAAAAAAAAAACAATAACAATTTGTAAATATTATTACAAAAAAAAACAATATGACAAAGAACAATCCTTGGTGAACTGGATGTTCATAGATGGTGTCAATAATATCCCATCATTGTCCTTACTTATAAGTTAGGGATTGTCCTTAATATTTTTAATTCGAACCAAGTTGTTGTTTTAACTGAGGGTCATCTGAGGTAAGATAAGATACCATAGGCACTTGAATCTATCTATAAAGGGGTTCAATTATACATCGTGTATGACATCCCTTGTATGTCCTATAATAGATCAATGTAAGAGTCTCGGGGGTCGGATCCAGAAATTTTCGAAAGGGGGGGTTCCACATACTGGGTTCTGTGGGCCAAGGGGGGGGAGGGGGGGGGGTTCGAGACCAATTTTGCTGAAAATCTACATAGAAATTAAAAAATTTCGGAGGAAAGGGAGGTTCCGACCTCCAGAACCCCCCTGGATCCGCCACTGAGTCTTCCATTTGACATGCAATTGCCGTATTTTGGTAACAATACTTTTAACTTGGTGGCAACAGTTTTCATTGTTTTCATCAGAGTGTTTTGTTTGAGGGGAATGAAACTGTATTTCAACCGTTTAAGTTTAACATGTATTATCCTATGTATTATCCTAAATGTATCTCCAATATTGGAGCACTAAACTGAACTAACAAGTGATTAGACAAAACAGGTCAAGTTTATTGGAGCACTTGGTTGAAAATCGGCAAATTAATGTTTGTTTACCTTTGCAAAAGACAAGATATTTTTCAAACGCGGAGATAAAAAAAATTTCTAACACAACTTCTGGCTCCAGAGGCGGGCGGAAGAAATTAATATTTTTTTCTTGAGGAAACAATTTCACGAGCAGGCGGTCCGATGAACAAGTAATTAATTGGACATGGCCTTAATAATATTAGGGGACGTATATTAATTCTTCGCAGGATCCTCCCAGCATACTGGCAGTATACTGTAAGCATCCTGGTAATGTAATGGCCATAAAATCACCACAGGATAAACATTTAAAAACTAATTAATGTCAATCACTTTTGTCCCAGCTTTTGCAAGGTTTTAGGGAGAAGCTGCTTTAATATAATATTATCAAAAGGAATTTCAAGAATAACTAAGAAATGTTTTTGCTGGAACTAATATTGAATAAGGGTAAGGAAAACATTTTTACTTCTTTTTTTTTCTTTAGACAGGCTTAGTTAAAACACCATATTTGATATAAATTGTTCATTTCAAAATATGTTTTTTTTTATATCAAAACGAAAAGCCCTTACAAAAATCTATTTGACAATGATAATAGTCTTATCTCTTTGGTACATTACCATTGCAATAATAAGCATAGCACAAAATTAAACTGGTGTTTTCCTTTCTGGGTTGAGATTGCTTCCCGAGATTTTACAATATGACGGAGAAAGTTTTAAAAAATGTTGTTGATGCATTATTATCATAAGCTCCCAAATTGAAATTCATTGTCTTATTGTTATGCATTAATGATCAATTTGTTCAGGTGAAAGCATTATGCAGCATATTGATATGTGTCTCTCATTTGAGATAGAGCTTTATTAGTGATAGAGCTTTTATAAGCATTTTAGAGAAGAGAAATATGTATAAAACTATAAAACAGCAATATAATCTAAGAGCCAGGATGACATACTTTCCAAATTCTTGTTATGTATGTTCATCCTATATCAACAAGCATCCAAATTTTAACTTTAAATTACTTAAACTTGAAGCTTCCAAAAGGAAAACAGTCTAAAATTTATTTCATGCGTATTCAAGTTTCCCTTTGATGCTACTACATGTGTACCATATCCATTCTTAACATATGAGCTTGAACACGTTTAAAAGAATAAGCCAATATTTTGTAGACAAGGATTTTAAAGAATAATACAGCATACTGATTGATATTTAATTTTCAACACTAGGTCTCTATTTGTACTTAAATAATAAGGCTTTTACAAGCTATTCAGAGGACGCTTTTGATATCTGTCAAATTCTGCAAAATTATCCTTCATTATAAAAGTCCCTAGATCACCAATATTAGACTATATTTTAAAGATTTCCAAGGCATAATTTCGTGTAGACATGTACAATCTTTTATTTAAATGACTTTGCAGAATGTGTTACATGATGCAGTATTTTATTTAAACTTTCATCAGTAGTTGTTTGCTTGAACTATTTTTTTCAACATTATTTACAATTTATAGCTCACATATTTTTCAACTAAATTGGTGTGTGAAATTTGCTACAAAAGGTAAAACATGTATACAAAATTCAAAATCATGCTTGAATTTCTATAACTTTAATGCAAGGCTTCCCAAAGGGAAACAGTTTAAAATTTATTTCATGTGTATTTAAGTTTCCCTTTGATGGTGACCTAGATAGCTCGATCTACTTTTACCAACTACCATATCCATTCTCAACATAAGAACTTGAAAATTCATTTTATGGAAGGAAATATTTTGTAAACAAGGATTTCAAAGTATAAAACAGCATACTGGTTGATATAATGTTCAACACTAAGTCTCTATTTGTACTTAGAAAATCGGGCTTTTACAAGCCTGTAAGGGGTTGCTTTTGTCTTCTGTAAAATTCTGCAAAACTGTCTTCCTTTATAAAAAATAATCTTAAGATCACCAATACAAGACTACTTTCTTAAGTTTTCTAAGAGATAATTTTATGCTTACATTTTTTTAATGTCTTATGGATTTTTTACATTATGTATTATTATATTTAGATTTTCAAGTTGCTTGAACTGTTTTTTGTTCTACATTCAATTTATTTACTTTTTAAAGCTCACATATTGTTTTTTTTCTTACTTTTTATACTTGCAAACTAGAATGCCATACTTCTAATGTTAAATTGGCAACACTTCATACTGTAACAACCAAAAAAGTCATTTATAATCAAGCAATGCATGTTGCATGCATTTGACTATTAGAAAAAGTAAAATGCAATATATACACCTGGAAAAAAGTTAAGCACCCCCATGATTTTTTAAAATCACTAGAAAAAACCCGCGAATTCGCGCAAAAATCAATCTTTGATTACAAAATAGATCACACAATAAAACATTGCATTTGCGTGACCTTACATGGTTGTGCTAATCGCAAATTAAAGGTTGTACGGTATTATATTTAACTCTAATAATTTTTTGGTTACATGCAGTTTTTCATTTTGGTTTTTCTAAATTACCGCTTGTTATGTGAGCTCTGTCGCGTACACTAAAGTCTTATTCTACATCTCAATATTATCTATTATAATCTTTTATTGTGTTTTACCCCACATGTAAATTAAACAAATGTCCAGGATAAGTTTCAATCAATCGCTACGCAATTTTTTCAATTTATTGACATCGTTGAGGCGAATTTTACACGTAGGGAAAAAAACTACAATATGATAAATTTTAAATTGTTTTCATTTTTTTATCAAGTTACAACTTTTGACGGTTACTTTTTAGAAAGTTGATATATCGATTGATTTAATAACTCTGTAACAAATAATTCATACATGTAACCCATTTTTTTCATTTTTCAGATAAGATTCAGGCGCCAAATACCCGCTCGGACGCTTCCTATCGCTTTTTAGTTTGACTGCCGGAGTGTAATTCCGGAACAATGACGGCTATATCGTTTCCGGATCAATTAATTAGGTTAATTAGCAAACTGCAGACACAAAATTGCATATGTGCTAATGAAATTTTCAAAGGGCACAACCATCCCCTATTTTTGATATATGAAGCTTAGTCGTAGCATTTGTTGTTTAGGCTGCAACCCGGCTAACAAAAAACGCTTCGTTATTTTAGTAGTATAGATACATTTTTAAAACACCTTTTAACCATTAATAAACGGATAGTCTTTGTAAATTTGTATTGCAAACTAAGATATGCACTGTTAAGCACAATTTAACATGTTTATAACAAATAAAACGATTTTTTTATGTACATAACACGGCATGTAAAAAAATGATGGCTTTTGTACATAAACATGGCCTTTGAAAAGTATGGTCCCCTCAAGCTCAAAACTTTTAATTAATTGTCAAATCGCACTTAGAAGGGTAAATCATAATCAAAAGATTGGTACTGTATCGTCAAAGAGTCAATTTCGAGTATGTTCACCTTTAGCACGAATGACTGCTGGAATCCTTGTTTTTTTACTACCAGTTTGGTGTCTTATTTCCTGAAGAGTTATCTCCCGCTTTTCAAGGCGAAAATGTGTTTTTAACCGAAAGCTAACATCCTTTCAGTCACACATTGAAGAATTAAAACTGACCAAACTCATGAAAATTAGAAATTATTTCAAATCATCGAAAAGCACAAAAAGTCTAGGGGTGCTTAACTTTTTTCCAGGTGTATAGTTTAAACTGAATCTGACCTAAAACTATCCTTGTGAAAATGTTACTTCTACAATCACCCAGAACAAACCTTGGAGAAATAAAACTTGAATGTAAAGCTTCCCAAGGGGAATATATAACTCTCAAATTGATTTGCAAGTGGCCCAATTAAAGTCCACTTTGATATAATAGTTCAATGCTACCACCATCTGTTCTTGAGATATGAACTAGAAAATGAATTTGTGATTTGTTAAAGTGCAACTAAAACGGTCATAACAACTTCATCTTATTTAAAAGTTTTTATTTTTCTAAGATCAATGCAAAAAATCCAATCAAAATCAGCTCACAAATAACGGAGATATAAGTGTTTGAAGTGCAAAATTTCGGAAGTGACACACAAGGGGGAACCGAAGTCGTTAGCTAGTATAGAATGCATTGGGTTTTTTTATGGGAAAATAATGATATTTGCAATAGAATATGATTTTTTTTCTTCGTCCCGTGCGGGGCCCGGGTGGCGAATAGGCCCGCAGGAGAGCCTATCTTGTCGTAAGAGGCGACTAAGGGTCTTGGGATTCTGACGTCGGGTCAGTGCTCAGCCCACAGAGCGACCAAGTGTGTACCCTAGGTGGCTGAATAGGGTAGCCCTCGTCCTCGGGGGTTGTCAGGTCTATAATACGGAAACCCTGACCGCCGACCATAGTGGGCCAACGTGTGTGGAGAGTGCCACGCTCCATGCACGTAAAAGACCCCTTTGTGGGCCACATAGGCTAAATTTTCCGCCCCTACCCACTTCTCCCCTTTTCCTGTGGTTCTTCAAAATTTACCGGTCCTTTGTTTCCCATCCCATCCCCATATTTCATTTATCATCATCATTTCATGTTCATTTTATCATCCTTTTCATGTTCATCGCCTGTTAATAACCTATATAGCGTTGCACGGGCGTAAAACACCAACTCACTCACTCACTCACTCATGATTTTTTTTCGTTGGAAATGTGTTAAATTCATATTCAAAAGCAACACCAAACGAACACATGCATTTTCCCTTTTTAATAATTATTCTAACTCAAATAATATTTTAAAAAGATAGGCCGTCACTGAAATTTTGATGTTTGAAAATTGTTAAAAAAATCAAGTATTATGATAAATAATGCAAAATTACATGATCAAAAGGAGCACATATGAGATTAATTTGCACAAATTAAAAAAATTACTGATCAATCAATACACATTACTTAATCAAAGGACATAGAATTAAAAAAAAAGTTACGTTAATCTTTTTAACAGATTATTTTAATTTTATTCATATTTACATGTTATTAAGTCGGCATTGGACGGTATTTAGGGTTCCAGTCTTAATATAGTCTTTGATAATTACCTGATGTATCAACCCATGCTGAGTGTGGTCTACCTTCTATGATTAACAAACAAACGCAGGTGTGAAGTTTTGTTTTACGAGATTAGACGATGAATACCACATACGGCGAAATAAACAATTTTCAAACTTTTTGTTAGTATAATCACATAAAAAAAAGTATGTACACACGGTGATATAGTGTTATTCGTGCAATATTTGGATAAACAAAATTAAAAATTAAAATGTATACATGCATGTTAAACAAAATTTATTTTTAAAATGAAAAATTAGAAACATTAATTAGGTAATTTTGGAAATGGAGTTTGTCGCATCCTGGCGTCAACAGTATCTGCATCCCATTGCTCCAGTTACATACAGCTACCGACCTAAAATGGTCCCGGGAGTCCCATTTTGACGCACCAACGAAATGTAGATGTGTATAATGTCAGAGGGATTATAATCATATATAATAAATATCTTAGTTTTTTTCGCAATTAACCTGGCGTATACAAAAATTCTTTATATATCTTTTTTCTTCAGAAAACGTGGTCCAACCATGGAAGAAATATTGAGATATTACTTCAATGGTCCAACCGAGAAAATCATATCGAATTAATTATTGTCTCAGGGTCCAATAACAGATTATCTAAAATGAATTATTCTTTCATTTATTTGTCAAACTTTACAGAAATTCATCATTAACAAAAAGCAAAACTATATACTTACACACAGACCGACGGGTACACGTGTAAGCAATCTATATATGATGGAGTCCGAGTAAAAGAAACTTTAACTAGTTACATAGAGTAATGGTGAATGTCAGAATGCAAATTTTGATTATATAAGTATCTAATTAATACAATGCTGCCAGTTACATCGAAAAGTAACAATAAGTCACAGAAATTTGGAATGGCTACAAATATAAAAGCCTCATTTCATGGCACAAATATAACCAGTAGAATAACTGACCTGTCATCTTTTTGAAACAAATTTTGTAAGATTTTGAAAGAGTATTCAGTTGGTGTTTTTATTAATGATGTATTACTATAATTATTATCTATTATTTCATCTACATTAAACTTAACTGTTTTAAATGTTAAGTGATTTTAAAAATGTATTTTATATCACACATCTAGTAATCAAAATGTATTAATTATCATTTTATTACTAACTAGTTGCAAGAGATATACTACTGTTTGTTATTGTATCTAATATAAACAAATTAATCGGTTCCCCCTATTGCGTCACAAGGGCCTGTGGAATTATAATGCGCACTTGCGGAAGTTATAAAGGTGAGATTTTAAGAAATTAACACTAAATTGCAAATATCTTTGTTATTTCTCGTCGGATCGAAGTCGGGTTTTTGCTTTGATCTTAGAAAATGAAGACCAATAAAATGAAATAAAGTTGTATAGGGTCGATTTAGTTGCACTTTAAAAGGGATTCAAAACATAATACAGCATACTAATTGCTACAATTGGCAACACTACTATCAAGGTTTCATTCCGTCATTAGAAATAGGCCGGGTTTTTACAAGCCTTTGAGAGGATTTTTTACATCTAAAAAGATTTGTGCAAAACTAAATAATTTTATCTTTCTATATTTCTTGTTCACCAATACAAGAATATTTTCTGTAGACTGCAAGAGATATTTTCATGCATACTAAATGTTTAATATCTTGTTTGTGAATTTGTGATCATGATATATCATATTTTTGAAGTTTCTTTTTTTATTCATTATTGCATTGTTGACTGTTTGAGAAATTCAGACATAAATGAATGATCCAATTACTTAAAAATAGCGAATTGTTAGCATTGTTTTGAAATCTTAATTACACTATTGTACATGAGGTTTAGTCAAAGAATTAGTGCAAAATCTTCAAAGTCTGCTGGCTAAATGCAAGGGTTCTTTAACACACTTGCGAAACACAGGCTTTAAAATTTAAATAAGAAATATGATTTTATGAAATTTAAGTGGTAACCCCTGCAGCATAATTGTTAAAGAATACATCCAAACCATGCATCTTGAAAGTTGCTTTATCTTTTGTGGTTCTGGTAAAAGTTTGCCTTAATTGTTCATAGTGTATAGTGAAAAGCTCTAAAATGCTGTAAGCAACATGTATAAATTTACAACATTTAAAAGAACAATTACAGTTTTAAAAGGAAAAGAAGGCATGAGAAAATCTTTGAGAATTTAAATTAGCAGCAAAGGATTTTCAAGCATAAAACAACATGCTGTTATTTTAATTATTCTCTCTATGAAGAAACCTCATTCACAAGCTTTATTCAGGATTCTTTGTGTCTACTTGCATATTACTAATACTAAGATATTGTACACAAATGTTACATGAGCATTGTGCCTGTGTTATGTTTTTGTTGGTCAAAGTTTAACCAATTTATTAACAGTCATATATTCATTAATAACTACTTAGTTGATGGACAAAAAAGCCTTCTAAGATTTCACATATATAATAATTCCTTTTCCCCCTGTACCTATATATTTAACTAAAATGAAATGATAGGGGGGACAAGAGATAATCATTTTTAATCAATAAGAGGGTACAAAGCTTTGCAGAATTTCTTCCTCTCAACCAACCTATAAATTGTTCTTTACACTCGATTTGATAACACATAATCATCCCATTCAAAAAACAAATAAAGATGTATCATTTTTAATTTGTGCCGCTAATGCAAACTTGCACATAATTCCCTTCTTGATTTCAACATCCCAACAACAATATATAGCAGCTTGCCCCTAAAACCTTGCAAAAGCTGGGACAAAAGTGATTGACATTAATTAGTTTTTAAATGTTTAACCTGTGGCGTTTTTATGGCCATTATATTACCAGGATGCTTGCAGTATACTGCCAGTATGCTGAGAGGATCCTGCAGAGAATTAATATACGACCCCTTATTATATCGCGAAAATAAATGTCCGCGTAAATAACAACTTAGTCATTTGGTATGAAATTGCGATATTTGCAGGCCGCAAAAATTACCCGCTATACGGTTTATTTAAATTAAACCAAAAAACTAAATCAAAATAATGCAATGATCTACTGATTTTGTTGTTGTAGGTATTTTAACCAGTTGTTATAGTGATGGATTGTTTATAGTAACAGTAACCACAGAAGAAGATGGGGTCAAGGTAAAATATCCAAATGATAAATAAAGGTTTCAAGCAGCTTTTCAAAATGTATCAGGTTGACTATAATGCATGTCATTTTTAATAATTTGTCAATGTATTACTCTAACAATTTTGTTGAGCTTGCAGTAAGGGAAAAACACAATTTAAGGGTAGGTAATTGTGACAATCAGAGTTTGGACAGCTTCTACAATTAAGTTTTTTTTTCTGCAGGCTGTTCAACCATTTATTGCTCACGCCTCTGGTAATAGATTTGTATTTTGTAGCTTTTTATAATGATATGTACTTTGAAGTGTGCATTATGCTTAATGTCTTGTAGGGTGATCTAATCCTTCGAAGTGAGCATGTCATAGAAGTTATTACAAAGATGGCATCAATTGGTCAGAAATCTGAGGTCATAAAGGTCATCAATGATCAGAGGTTTGTAATGAATGCAATATTTTATTTGGGCCTCACATCGTGGATTCAAATGCCTATAAATAACTTTCACTTTGTCTTTATATCTCTCTGTTTCCTTTTGTTCACAGATTTTTGTGAACTCTAAAACTCCAAACTATAAAAGGTACAGATCTGAATTTTACACTGATTAAGTACCATTTGAAGATATGCATATTAAAATTTCATTTTAATCAGTCAAAATACTCATTGGAAAACATAGCATTTTGGTGATGTCAGTATTTAGTTTACTTAAAAATTGTTAGAAGGACTGCCATGGGTTTAAAGTTGGACAATGCTCCAGTAAAACAATTGGTCTAAGACTCTTAGTACCTTACTCTTGGGCAGCAACATCAAATGGTTGTGTGTCATCAGCTGGGTCACTCGTGGCACATATTATTGTTTTACATTGAACTTTAAAGCTCTTGGCTACAGATGTCTTTTTTACTTACTCTACTATATTGCTCAAATCTATTACTATTTATATGAAATACTGTTAATATTTATATTTGGCCCTGTAAGATTTTATGACATAAAAGTTCTTTTGATGATAAGAAATATTTTGACCCTGTAAAGTGGTGCTGTTTTGATTTTGATTGATTTATTTCAGTATAAGCCACGGTCACAGCTGTTTTGATTTTGATCTATTTATTTCAGTATAAGCCACGGTCTGTCTGGAGGTAAAGCTGGTACCATAGACTTTGTTAAGGGATCAGCAGACAGCATGAAGAAGGGCAAAAATGGACATTTCTGTGTGGTATGTTATTTGATAATTAAAATAAATGTAACATATACATTGTTGTAAAATAAGTTAGTTTTTTAAGCAGCTTTCATTGAAATTAATTTCAAGGGAAAACATTTAAACCACATTAGCAATTGCTTTTATGTATTTCACAATATCCGTCCGCCCCCAAAGGTTTCTGAATGATATCTTGAACACGCGTCAAAGGATTTGAATGATATTTTGCACAGCTGATGAGTACAATAAAATACAGGTCAAGTTAAATTTTCAGGATGATCCAAAAATCATTATTGAAGAATTGCCACTTTGTAAATTTTCCTAATTTGAAAATGATAAAATTTTCTGGTCTAAAAAAGATAACTCATTCCTTTTGTGTCACTATATAGATGCTTAGTAGATACAGTCATGACAGTATAGTGTACAAATATATTTAACTATTGATGAATATCGTGGAGGGGTATCATTTTAATGTACCATTACATGCCCTATTTTTCTCAGAATAGCAGGTGTAGTACATAATTTATTAAATGAGTAATGAATTGTGAGGCTGCTGCAGTACACCTTTATCAGGTCATAAAGTCAGTTTTATAAATAGGTAAATTTTATAATGTTAGGTCACTGGTCATTTTCCATGAATTACCAAGGTCTCCCCTAAATTGGCGTAGGTTATTCCATGCAATTTTTACTCTTTTAAAGTTGCAATTGTATTTGGGATCTAAATATTTGCATTACTAATGATTTTCAGTTTTCTCTTTTTTGTTCTTGTAGATTGTCACCAGTTGATAAAGAAAAGGATATTGAGTGGAAATTTTCTACAATTAAAAGGGACCACAGTTAGATAGAAGCAAGGATTATTAATGGGAACAAAGAAATCCACTTCAGTTCGTTTGTAGTTATTGTTACTTTTGGTTCATGATCTACACCATTTGTGATTATATTTTTTGATCCATGAAAAAATCATCCTTAAATTAATATTGTTCGATATGTGTACATATATGACTCATTGCCGCAAAAGTTTCTGAATATGCATATGAATTGTAATGAATTGCCAAAAAAAAGGCAGACTAGTTTGAAAAAAAAAATTATAAGCTGGGGGATTTTAAAATTTATCATACATTTAGCTGTGATACCTTTAAATTTGTCCGTATGTAACAGCCGTAAATTTACAAGCCATATCTTTACAAGGGACTTTTTTTGCCATATCAAGCCCTCGCGTGCACTAAAGTGGGCAAATATGGCCATATCAAGACCTTGCATGCACAAAAGTGGGCAAATATGCCATATCAAGGTCTAGAGCCTCACTTTGAAATTTAATGTCACAGTATATTTATATCGTCTGCTATTTATTTTTATTTGTTTGCTGAAAATGTATGATAAAAAGATTATGACACAGGGTTTTCCATATCAGGTCCCATATCATTCCTCGACCCATATTATGTCTTGGCTACCGCCTTGACCTAATATGGAAGTCTCGGAATGATATGGGACTTGATATGGAAAACCCTGTGTAATAATCTTTGTAAATCAAGTACAAAATATTGACCAAACCATTATATTTTATCAAACAGGAAAAAGGACCAATTTAAATCTTTATTAATCTTTCATTTTATGAAAATCAAATTTAGAAGAATAATTTATTGTCACCTGCAGCATGATGCAGTGTCATGTGTACACTTTATACCATCTTGTGTTCTGGTGCTTTTGCATATTGTCCTTGCATCTCTTGTCTAGGAGTTCTACTAAAATTTCTGTCACAGTTTTGACACAGTTTCAGAATATTTTTTAAAAATGATCAAAATTGTTTTTTAGGCCTGTAACCCATCAATGTCTTTTTACCAAATACTGTGGATATATTTACTCTCGTGAGGATTAATTTTAATGGTTTTTCATCAGAAAGACTTGGTTAGATTTTTGATTTCAGGTTATTTTCTAGAAAAAACAACAACGTTTTTTTGTTCTTATTTGTGAGGTTGAAACTGCCACCCACGAAAAATAATAAAACCACAGTACTTTAAAATGCAACAACATACCTTTTCGATGGAAGTGGTCTGTATTTATTTAAATGGTTTTATTGTAAAAGAATTAACTTTAATATGACTTCAATGAATATAATTTTGTTATATTAATTATACTACAAATTATTAGCAAGAAAACCAAAGGAAATTTCATTAAAATGCTAAATATTATGTAAAATAAAGAAACCAAAATTTTTTGAACCATTGTATGATTGTTAATCCTTAGAAAATGAGTTCACTTTTAATCACCTGACCCGAAGGGTCATGTGAGCTATTGTCATCACTTGGTGTCCGTCGTCCGTCGTCCGTAAACTTTTTAAAACGTTAACTCCTCTGACACCATAAGTCCAATTGAAACCAAACTTGGTACGGTTGTTCATTAGCATTCGGTGCTTAGAACTGATGTGGGGATTTTTGATTCGTCGAAAAACATGGCCACCATGGCTAAAAATAGAACATAGGGGTAAAATGCAGTTTTTTGCAAATAACTCAAAAACGGCTACAGATATCAAAATTCTGGCATTTGTAAAAGTGATCAGCACCTCATGATCTACCTACCCTGAAATTTTGAAGAAAATCCAACAACCCATGTAGGAGTTATTGCCCTTTTTGTGGATTTTTTGCAAATTTTGCACCTGTTTAGCTCAATATTTTGAAAACTATACAAGATATTTGAGAAATTTAAATTGCATATTGTTGAGCACATCAAGATCTACAAAATATGTATAGGGTCAACGTTGTAGAACCTTTCCTTTTAGGAGTTATTGCCCTTAGAACGTCAAAATTGAGCATTTTAACAGCATTTCCTCATTACATTGAAAACGTTAAATCCTCTGACACTTCAAGTCGAATTGGAACCAAACTTGGTATAGTTGTTTATTAGCATTAGGTGTATAGAACTGATGTGGGGATTTTGGATTGGTCGTCAAATATGGCCGCTGTGGCTAAAAATAGAAGATAGGGGTAAATGGCAGTTTTTTGCAAATAACTCAAAAACGGTGACAGATTTTAAAATTTTGGTTGGAACAAAAGTGATCAGCATCTGAAGATCTACCAGCTCTGACATTTTGAAGAAAATCCAACGACCCATGTAGGAGTTATTGCCCTTTTTGTGGATTTTTGGCAAATTTTGCACCTGTTAAGCTCAATATCTTGAAAACTATACAAGATATTTGGGAAATTTAAATTGCATATTGTTAAGCACATCAAGATCTACTAAACATGTACAAGGGTCAACGTTGTAGGACCTTTCCTTTGAGGAGTTATTGCCCATAGAAAGTCAAAATTGAGCTTTTAAAAAGCATTTCCTCATTACATTGAAAATGTTAACTCCTCTGACACTTAAAGTCAAATTGGAACCAAACTTGGTATTGTTGTTTATTAGCATTAGGTGTATAGAACTGATGTGGGATTTTTGATTGGTTGTAAAACATGGCCACTGTGGCTAAAAATAGAACATTGGGTTAGACTGCATTTTTTTGCTAATAACTCAAAAAGGGTGACAGATTTTTGAATTTTAATTGAGATAAAAGTGATCAGCATCTTAAGATCCACCATATTGTCAGATGGTCCCTTTATTAAACTTATAACCCTCTCAATGTCAAATAGATTTTGCCTAATAGCCTTTACTTCAGGCACATATGTCAGGTGAGCGATTCAGGCTCCTTGGAGCCTCTTGTTCTTTATGTCTGGATTGTTTGGTAAGACTTGTCCGGTTATCATGTGATCCGCGTCTTGTTATTATTGTTAAATGTATAACTGTATTGATTATTGTTTTTGAATCAAAATGTGTATCATACTATGTTCGCAATCTACTTTTTCGTCTTTTATTTTCCTGACCAATACTGTATATCGTGTCGTCTTTATTTCACGGTAGGACAACTAATTTTTTTTTTTTTGCGCAGTTAAAACTTTGCACCTGAATGCTCTTCTACATATACTACAATGGAAGAGAAATATATTCACACCGTTAAATTTTTGCACAAGCAACAGCAACGTGAAAATGGTGAAAATAAAACTGACACGAAAATTTCCAGGTTTACAGTATAACATTTAAGCTGAGGTCATTGATGGTCATGAAACTTTGTATTACTACTGTTACAGTAGAAGTGGGTCATAAAACATGTGCATACCTGGGTGCAGTTTCATTAAATGGATTCTTTATATTAAGGGGGTACCCAACTCTTTTGCCAAAATAAAATTATCGTTTAATTTTAGTGAAAATTTGCAAAAATATGTACTTTAGTCAAATAAATTTAATAACAAAATCTTAAGAAAATCAAACTAAAGGTTTGGTGTAAAAAAAATCATTGAACGTAATGGAGTGTTCAACATTTTATATTTTGATCAATGGAAAGCTAGAATTCTTTGAAGAAATGTGACCGACTACAACATTCAAGTGATATTTAAGAGTAATCTCCCTTAGTTGTTCTGTACCCCTTTACATGCACATTATACCATGCAATTTCAATGGGGTAATGTGCATCTTAGGGTTACAATCATTTTATAAAATAACATTTTGGATATTAGCATTCAATATATATATACTGTTGATTTATTTTCATGGGTATCAATTTTTATGGCTTTAGCAAAAACACATTTCAGTGGATTCTTTTAATTTTGTGGTTTGCCTATACATGTGTATTGCTTGAAAGAATCAAAATGAATGGTAAAATAACACTTTGATGGATTCTTATTTCCAAAGCTGATTGTCACCCATGAAAATACGCAATTTTCGAGTTCATTGCTTTTCCGGAAAAATCCCTCAATTAGATAGAATTTATCACGTGACTTTACCAGTTTTTGAAGCAAACTGGTTTGCTGCCCCATAAACTTACACAAAAGCGTCTGTGGAATTATGAGAACAATAATATTTCTGTAAACGGTAAATACTTCAATTAATTGGACAAGTTTTCTTACCTGTGTAGAAAAATTTCTAAAATCTCAGATTCCATCGTTAATAAATAACAAAGCATATTTATTTTTACCCTTTGCTCTTTCGTGCACCAGAAGTTGACATGCTTTAAAAAAATCCCAATAAAAGAATCACCCCCAGGAAAACTAGCCATTCCGTCCTATCTCGGAAATGGCGTATTAGTACCCCATCAATGATAATGAAACCTCATTAATTAATTACTTCCTAATCATTTATACATTGGTCATTTAATATCAAATTAAGCATTACCGTAATTTCTAGTCATTAAGATATTGTCAAATATTGTTTCAAAAATGTTGTCTAGTCAAAAATCTGTACCTTACTTGTTTTCCCTTTTCCTGGATTATTTAGATTTATATTTATCATAATTATTCATGTACAGTTGAGCATTTAGACTTGAAGTTTTAGAACATTTTGAACAACTACTTGTAACAAATTTAAAGAACAATGTGCTTTGCCTTAAAATGTTCACTGTCTTAATTTGATCAAAGTCATATTGCCCTTATTCACACTGTAACAATTTTGAGCTTTTTTATCATTCATTACAATTTATTGTAGATTTCTTGACAACCATATTTTATAAAATTCTTTACATATATGATTTGTTTTTATTTTGTCAAATGTTAATCCTTTGAGTACAGGCTTAATTATTATACGCAACACCATTTATCTTAATTATTAAGACCCTGCATGAAGGATTTTGAATCCCTATAGTTTGTACTTTGTCTGTCCTTCCATTTACTTTTTGTGAGTGCTTAAACTCCAACAGATCTGAATTTTACCAATTGATTGATTAGTATTTGATGATTTGCATATTAGAATTTTTTTTACAAATCCTTCAAATAGATAAATATATTTGAAAAAAAACTTATAATTTTGTCAAGACTATAGTCTCTGCCCCATTAGTGCATCACTACATTGAATGTATTCTTATTAGCAAAAAACTACTTTTAAGTCACTTATAAATAACTGTTTAAAAATACATGTCTTTGACTACAAGTTATTATATCAGAGTTGCCACACACCTTCAAAAATCCTTTAAAATACCTTTCAATTCTGTTTGTCAAATGATGTAAACTTTTTATATTTAAAATTTTCTGTTTCAGTAAAACTCCAAACTTTATGCATTTTGCAACTTGGATCTATTTTGAAAAACCAGATTTGCTAAATGATTTTATCTATAAATAAGATCTGCTATATTTGCACATTATATTTAAAGATATTTAATTAATTAGATCTTTTATATACTAGTATGTAAGCGATTGATATAGCATAATTAAATGACAGGAAAATAGTTATGCAAGTTTAAAAATGATTTTTTCAGGGCTATCTAAAAGGAATGGGGAGGGATATATGAATTTATAGACGTATCATATTCCATTCAATTCTTACCTTATTTTTGTACTAAATATGTTTCTATTTTGTATCCTATTCTTTACATCTGTGATTTTTGTGGTGCTTTATATATAAATTTGTTGTAAACTAATGTTTATATTTATATTTTACAAAATTATTTATTTATTAAAATATTATGATGAATTGCTTAGTTTTACTGTATAACATCCCTTCAATCTAGTGCCTAGTATAATTACGGCCCTACATCAAGGATACAGAAGCCCTATAATATTCACTTTGGCTGTCTGTCCTAGGTTAATGAAACTTGGTATGCATCCTTGCATTAATGTAACAATTGAATTCTCATCGGGTTGCAGTGGCGGATCCAGGGGGTGGTCCTGCGGCGCACCGGACCACCCCCTAAAAATTTAAGGGGTGTTTTTGTAATCCATTAGCTGATTGTATTTTATGAATACAGATATTCCCTTTGATCTTAATTATTGTCGTTACTTAAAATTGTCTATGGTCTTGGTGTCAACTTTACGACCGGACCTCGTAACGGATCACTGAATTTCACCCCTCCAGTAAATTGTCAAAACAACTCATTAAGCTCAATTAACACGATTAATGATTATAGACATAATATATCAGAATTTAGTGCGGATAGAACTGTAAAATGTAAATGAAGAAGCTGACAGCTTATTATCAAAGGTATTTATACGAATTTTTAAATTTATAATAAAATAACTTTTTAATTTCTAATTCTAAGATAAAAATGAGAATATAATAGCAAAGTTTTATTATAAGTTTACGTATTATCTCACTCTAAGGATAAAAGACCCAAATACAAATAAATTTAAAAATATGTCTGTGCATACAAAAGTGAAGGGAAATGCATGATTCATTGTCCATTTGAACTGAAAATTGGGTAATATTTATTTTAGGTCTTCAAAAAGTCCTAGTTCCAAAAGAAAACCAGAAGATGAAAACGATGATATAAATCATAGAAAGAGACACACATCGGAAGCGTTTGATAGCCGGGGACAATTGCCCGACGAATCTCTGTTAGAAACTTTAATCACGAAAACTTCAACTCAATCTGTATCAGAAACCTGTGTTGAAAAATGATGTTGGCACATTTTCGTTCAAACAAAACTTATCTGACGGGTAGAAATATCACCTCCTTCGGAAACATTTTATACCTAGTAGACACTACAAATTTCCTGTAACAAAATATCAGGGACGTAACAGCTAGAACTTTTCAGCTTGCATGGTTTGAGAAATACACAGGGCTCGTTCTGCATTTATTGCTTTTTGTTTGGTTCGGAGGACTTAGGAGTTTTATCCTCTACCCCCTTTACAGACATGGATCATGCCCATGATAGGCTTAAGACCAAAAGGGAAACAATAACAATATCACATTTTAAAGTCGCCAGTTCGGACCACCCCCAAATTTTTTTCTGGATCCGCCACTGGGTTGCTTTTCGGTTTTCATGATCATGAACTTTTGCTATTAATTGAAAAAATTTAAAAAATCATTTTTACACATTTAACTAAAGGGCATAGTACATATATGATAACAAGAATATGTCAAAAGACATAATACCATAAGATTTGCAAATTGGTGAAATCTCACAATATCTCATGCCAATAAACGAGATTTCATACAAAATAAACAATTTTATAAGTTCAACTTTAAACTGTAATATCTCAAAAACCATTTCAGATTTTTGCATGATTCTTTTTTACAGCCATCCTTAAATGTTTGAAGATTTTACTTGTGTTAAAATAACTTCTATAACATTTGGCACTTTAGAGGAGTTTCGAAAGAGCCCATACTGCCCTAGTTTTTAAGAAAATACAATATTTTACAAAATTTTGGTAAAGTTTTCACTTTAAATTGTCACAAAATCTTTATTTCTCAACCAAATAAAATAAAATTTACACACGGATATTCCTTAATCTTTTCTCCGTTTAATGCAATTTAATCTGATTAATTCCATAGGAAGGCATTGAAGTAGTTCAAAAAATAAACCAACTCTCATTTATCAACCAGTGATATTTTCACACATATACTGGACAATTAGCATGTTGCAAATCTATTTAATATACAGATCTATGATAATACCCTATCTCACAACATTCACTTTTCCCCTCAATCACCAAACCCTGAAGTTGATTCACAGGGTATAATTGTCTGATGATTAAATGATTAATAAAGTTTTATGGTAAACCTTAGTTAAACAACCCCTTTTTAGCTCACCTGACCCGAAGGGTCATGTGAGCTATTGTCATCACTTGGCGTCCGTCGTCCGTCGTCCGTAAACTTTTTAAAACGTTAACTCCTCTGACACCATAAGTCCAATTGCAACCAAACTTGGTATGGCTGTTCATTAGCATTCGGTGCTTAGAACTGATGTGGGGATTTTTGATTCGTCGTAAAACATGGCCGCCACGGCTAAAAATAGAACATAGGGGTAAAATGCAGTTTTTTGCAAATAACTCAAAAACGGCTACAGATATCAAAATTCTGGCATAGGGTAAAAGTGATCAGCACCTCAAGATCTACCTACCCTGAAATTTTGAAGAAAATCCAACGACCCATGTAGGAGTTATTGCCCTTTTTGTGGATTTTTTGCAAATTTTGCACCTGTTAAGCTCAATATCTTGAAAGCTATACTAGATATTTGAGAAATTTAAATTGCATATTGTTAAGCACATCAAGATCTACAAAATATGTAACAGGGTCAACGTTGTAGGACCTTTCCTTTTAGGAGTTATTGCCCTTAGAACGTAAAAATTTAGCATTTTAACAGCATTTCCTCATTACATTGAAAACGTTAACTCCTCTGACACTTTAAGTCCAAATGGAACCAAACTTAGTATAGTTGTTTATTAGCATTTGGTGTATAGAACTGATGTGGGGATTTTTGATTGGTCTTATAACATGGCCGCTGTGGCTAAAAATAGAACATAGAGGTAAATGGCAGTTTTTTGCAAATAACTCTAAAACGGAGACAGATTTCAAAATTTTGATTGGGAACAAAAGTGATCAGCACCTAAAGATTTACCAGCTCTGAAATTTTGAAGAAAATCCAACAACCCATGTAGGAGTTATTGCCCTTTTTGTGGATTTTTTGCAAATTTTGCACCTGTTTAGCTCAATATCTTGAAAACTATACTAGATATTTGAGAAATTTAAATTGCATATTGTTAAGCACATCAAGATCTACAAAATATGTAATAGGGTCAATGTTGTAGGACCTTTCCTTTTAGGAGTTATTGCCCTTAGAATGTCAAAATTTAGCATTTTAACAGCATTTCCTCATTACATTGAAAACGTTAACTCCTCTGACACTTTAAGTCCAAATGGAACCAAACTTGGTATAGTTGTTTATTAGCATTAGGTGTATAGAACTGATGTGGGGATTTTTGATTGGTCATAAAACATGGCAGCTGTGGCTAAAAATAGAACATAGGGGTAAATGGCAGTTTTTTGCAAATAACTCTAAAACGGTGACAGATTTCAAAATTTTGATTGGGAACAAAAGTGATCAGCACCTCAAGATCTACCAGCTCTGAAATTTTGAAGAAAATCCAACAACCCATGTAGGAGTTATTGCCCTTATTGTGGTTTTTTTTTTGCAAATTTTGCACCTGTTTAGCTCAATATCTTGAAAACTATACAAGATATTTGAGAAATTTAAATTGCATATTGTTAAGCGTATCAAGATCTACAAAATTTGTACAGGGTCAACGTTGTTAGACCTTTCCTTTGAGGAGTTATTGCCCATGGAATGTCAAAATTGAGCATTTTAACTGCATTTCCTTATATTGAAAATGTTAACTCTTCTGACACTTTAAGTCCAATTGGAACCAAACTTGGTATTATTGTTTATTATTATTAGGTGTATAGAACTGTTGTGGGGATTTTTGATTGGTTGTAAAACATGGCCGCTGTGGCTAAAAATAGAACATTAGGTTAAACTGCATTTTTTTTGCAAACAACTCAAAAAGGGTGACAGATTTTTAGATTTTGAACAAAAGTGATCAGCACCTTTAGATCCACCATATTGTCAGATGACCCCTTTATTAATCTTATGACCCTTTCAAAGTTAAATTGATTCTGCCTTAAAACCTTTACTTCAGGCACATATGTCAGGTGAGCGATTCAGGCTCCTGGGAGCCTCTTGTTGTGATCAAACAACCATGAATTTGATGAAACATGAAGTTTTATGACAATTGTGTGTTCATATCCTGATGTATAGGTGTATAAAGTTTCAGTGATGGTAGCACACTCTCATAAGGTTAAAAGCAACTTCAACTTAATAGGTACCAGTCTTGTAAAAGATTTTTACTTCCTGGGTGCACGGTCCCTATTTTTCTCTTTTTTTCTCCGCATCCCATATTTGAAAATGTACAATTTTTGACATTGATTTTAAAAGATATATAATTATTTTACTTGAAAAAAAAACATTTGGTACCATTTTAGAAAAGGGAAAATGTAGGGATATGCTGTTTACTGTGGGTGGTGCGGCTAAGGATAAACAGTGAAATGAAAACAAATTTGTTGCTGCTGTGTTGATGGACCTCTCGAAAGCCTTCGACTGTCTGCCACATGATCTATTATTATTAAAACTTAAAGCTTATGGTTTACATGAAAATGCAATTAATCTTTTATTTAGTTATTTGTCAAATAGATCTCAGTGTGTTAAAGTTGGCTCTGTATTAAGTTCATGGCAAAATATTTATAAAGGGGTTCCCCAAGGATCTATACTTGGGCCTGTACTATTTAACATTTTTCTAAACGACATTTTTTTGTTTTGTAAAGGAAAGCACACTGTACAATTATGCAGATGATAACACATTGTCACACTCAGGAACTCTAATTGCATCGATGGATTAGTCAATACTTTGGAGAATGAAAGTGCTATTTTAATAAATTGGTTTTCTGATAATCAGATGAAGGCTAATCCAGATAAATTTCAGGCTATTGCCGTTGGGAAGAAAACAAAAAGTAGGGATATTTAATTCAATTTGGATGGGAATGAAATTCACTGTGAAGATGAAGTAAAGCTCCTGGGGGTGACAATTGACTATCAACTCAAGTTTGACTCACATATTTCAAATATATGCAGAAAGGCGTCAAGGCAGTTAAATGTACTTAAACGAATTGGAAAACACTTATCAAAATTGGGGAGGTTGACTATTTATTATTCTTTTATTCTTTCGAATTTTAATTATTGTCCTGTGGTTTGGCATTTTTGTGGGGAAAATAATACCAAAAAGATGGAAAAAATACAAGAACGTGCCTTGCGCTTCATTTATGAAAAATATGATTGTACTTATGAAGAACTTTTAGACATATCAGGCTTACCTTCACTTAAAATAAGACGTCTTAGAACAATTGCTATTGAAGTTTACAAAATTCTACACAAACTCTCACCTGTTTACTTAAATGATATTATAAAATTTAAACAATATAATTATTCCTTTAGAAAAGAAAATCTGGTTGAAGTTCCACAGGTAAGAACCACAGGATGTGGCCTCCACTCAATAAGATATGCTGGAGCCACTCTCTGGAATGAGCTGCCAAATGAAATTCGTGCCCAGACCAATTTGGACCAGTTTAAAAATATGATCAATAACTGGAATGGCAGCTCATGCAGATGTGGCTCCTGCAGATCTTAATCCTGTTGGTCTCTATTATTATATGTTTTATATTTTTATGCTTTTGTAATTGTGCAATGTATGTAGTATTGTGCTTTACCTTAATATGTGCATGTTGTATTGTGCTTTATGTTGCTTTATGTTACTATCTGCTTTTTGCATTAGTTTCTTTGTGTGCTTGACTGCATGTGCTAATTTGTTTTACTTAATGTGCTACTGTACTTTTATGCTTATTTGTTTTATCCAAGTATGTATATAGCTTAGTATACATATATGCATTTTATGTGCTCACCTGCATGCTGCTTGATATTTTACTTTAACTTGCTTTGTGTTTTATGTTGTATCCATTTATGTGTTGTTATTTGTTGGTCGGCAAAAAGCTCTACAGAGCTTACGTTTATTATGTTTGTTTAACCCGACTTCAAATAAAGTTTCTTAGTCTTAGTCTTAGTCAAAGTGGAAAACATGCGACTTTCACTTTGAGGTTAGTTATTTTGAAAAACTTCGTGGCTTCATATGGTTTTCTTTGCATGAAATGATTTTTTCATCTTTCCCAAAGTACAGCATATGCTTGAAAGTTTGATTGAATAATTTTTAGAATTTTTTATTCCAACCCTGTTTAACATTATTGGCAATGGAAAATCTTTTACAAGACTGGGACCTAAAGGTAAACCTAAGAATAACTCTCATTTCTGTGATCAATCAACCATGGGTACAATTTTATGATGATTTTGTTTGTTAATACCCTGATAACCATGTATACTGTGGATTCATTTATTTTCGTGGGTTCAAATTTTCGAGGTTTGTTGAAAAAGGATAAGTTCGTGAATTCTTAATTTCTTGGTTCTGATGTATCCAGCATACAGATCAATGTTAAATTTCCCTTTCGTTGGGTATCACATTTTGTGGATGAAGGCTACCCATGAAAACCACGAAAAGTAATATCAGGGCATAAAACATTTATCAGGCCAGAAATATTTTAATGAATATCAATAAAAACCAAGAGAATGAATATATACTGCATGAACTTTATTTAAAAAGGGGATGGTTAAAATTCATTTTAGAGTATATTTTGTAAAT
Organism: Arcuatula senhousia; assembly: GCA_963971305.1. NCBI lineage: Eukaryota > Metazoa > Mollusca > Bivalvia > Mytilida > Mytilidae > Arcuatula > Arcuatula senhousia. The sequence goes on from CAXARO010001152.1 coordinate 25,912, forward strand.
AATAAATATGTAAAGATACTGAATCATACTTTACATATATCAAAATATCAAAATATCAACATTCGTAATTGTGCTTTCAAAACATTGCTACCTCTGAAGATCTTTCAAAATCTACTAGACTGAAGGGCTAGATAGCATTAGCCTGTAAGTGCGAGACTGATCCTGAAATTAAGTGAAAGTGTATCGAGCAGTGGTATCGAGTGTAATTCGTTGATCGGTCACCGATGCCTTGGAAAAGTCCATAATTAATTTGCCTCTGCCCCAGACAATTCAATTTTAGACATAAAGGATTGAGATAAGCATTCTATATCTGATGATACGATTGACTTTTCTAAACTTAAGTGTAAAGAAGACCTTGGAAAACAATGCTGCCTATCATTTCAATTATGCGGTGACCTAGTGTGCTCTACTTGTGTAGCTAAAACACACAAGAAACATGAACTAGTCGAAATTGAAGAAGGAAAGCAGCGCAAAGCTGAAAAGGTAGGGGAAATTGAACTTTACTTGAAAAAATGGTAGAAAGCATCAAGGACGAAGAAAAAGCTTTAGAACTTAGGTAAAACAAATATCTGCATCAACATATTCATGAAACCAACAAAAAAAAAAGCCATCGAAGACTAGGAAGAAGTATCATGAAAGCAGTCAAAGAGCATGCACAGTATCTTTTGCTTGAAAACGACAAGAAGTACCAGAAAGTGTTGAATATTTTAGAGACCCAAGAAAACGAAGCCCAGGAAGCCATCAAAACTGCCGAGAACAAACAACAAGAACTAACCAACTTGCTCAGCATGAAGGATCTCAAAAATATTTTCACCAAAGAGGATGCTCTGACTTTGCCTTCTCTAGCAGCACAACATCAAAGCTCTCTTCAGATGTTACCTATACCAAAAATCGTTCCCGGGAATTCCGTTAATGTTTGGTAAACTCCATGATCACGCGGGAGAAACTGATAGAATTATTTTGTTGGCAAATGACTTGTTAAGCTTTGAATTTTTGGAAAACGTATTAATTCGGCTCTAAAAAATGCATTTTACAAATAACAATGGTTACATATGAAAATAAAACTATATACAAGCTTTGGGTAATAAGTTCTTAAAAGTTACTGATCAAACAGGGAAAATCTGGGTCCATTGGTTACACAGTGAAACGAGGACAAAGGTTGCCCAGACAGACACCTAAAGGTAAGTTTATAGATATTTATCATTTTAAGTGGCCTAAGGTATATATTATATATGCAATGATTATTGTGACGGTTTCTGATTGCTTTCAAGCAAATTATATATATATCTTATATTATCTATTGAACAATAAAACAACATAAGCATTATAAGTTTGAGAAACGCCATATTAAGCCCATAGGATATGGAAAACGGATAGTCAGATGCTAGTCCACCACCATGATATTTATAGGTTTAAGAGATGTCAAAATCAATGATTCACATATGCTACATGTGTAATTATTGTTTGTTTTCTATTTTGTTTATTTTATTTCCATTATTATTGTCAGATTATTATTTTTCATGTACGAATTATGTATTTATATATGCTCTTTCGAGGGCCCATGATTTGGTGTAATAAATTATATTTATACTTACTTATACTTATAAAGGTCCACCGCCGCACCACGACGAAGGGACATCTTTTCCTAACACATCTTCTTTGAAACTGCTCAACGGATTTTGCTGAAAATTTGTAGGATTGTTTATAATCATATGTGGCTGATAACTCTGCTTCTCCTGCTTTTTAATTGCCCTTTTGTCGTTTCGAAGATTATCTAATGTTAGCTGCTGCGCATACATCATTATTCTTATAGGGGGGTTCTAATACATGTGGATGATTTGTTCTTTGACCATTTAACTTGAAGGGGGGCCTTGGTTTTTTCTTAAAAAAATATTCTGAAAATTATTTTTGATGAAAAAAATATTTTGGCAGCTGAGGGTAACATAAAAAAATATTCTGAAGAAGGATTTTTCGCTATAAAAAATAATGCTTATAATGAAAAACATATTCTGTCGCGACGCCTTCGAAAAATGCTCTCTACGCGGAAAAAAAGTTTCTGATCAAAACAAAAAACCAAGCCCCCCCCTTCAAGTTAAATGGTCCGTCCCTTATAAAAAGAATAAATTTGAGAAAGCTATCAAAATTTTTAAAATTGTTTAAAACTATTTACAGGTGAGTCAGGCGCTTCAAATGGACACTATCTTGGCTTTGAAGCCTTCAATAGTGCCTAGTTCTACAATGTCTGATGGAATTGCATTCCTATCACGAACTGTTCCGAGGAAGACATTCATTTTCCTGGTATCGATTCAGCTGTTTTCTATTTGGAATGCTCTGTTGTTCCATGTTCTTAATGTTCTAAGATGTGGTGTTAGCCTTTTGAGTTTTTGTATGACAACAAGCCCTCGATCAATTTTATACATTATGCGGAGAATGGGTCCTTTCTACGGTCTTGTAGGGTTTACCACTTTAAGTTATACGGTATATGATATTGCGTACACTGGATCTTACTCTGTAACTGCTGGTGTATAGACTCAATTTGATTTATATTGCACTGTTCATATATGGGTCAAAACAGTATTCAACTAGGTGTCTGACAAGTGAAATATATGCCTTTTGATATCAATTTATGATATCAGATTTTTGCATAAGAAGCTGATGGTTCTGTTACCTTTGTTACAGGTGTTGTTTATGTGCTCATACTATTGTTGTATTGATGATATGCCTGTGTATTTATGGGTGGGACTGCATGCACCAGTTTGCATTGCACTGGTCTAGTTGGTTTCGGTTCTCTTGTAATGCTTCCGCATATTGGGCATTTGATACTTGCAGGTATGCAATCGTATCATCAGCAAAAAAGCGTATAGTGGAGCTAAGGCGAGACTGTAGGTCGTTGATATAGTAGATGAAGAGTATAAGTCCTAGTGCTGAACCTTGGGGGACCCCAGAGTCTACACTGACTGGATCGGATGAAACTCCATTTACTATTGTTACTACGAACTGTTTACTTTCTGATAGTCAGCTTTGTGTCCATTTTTTTGTTTACAATGTCATAATGATTGAGTTAATGTATGAGAATGCAATTGTAAACTTTATCGAATGCCTTTGCGAAGTCCATAATGAGTATTTTTGGTTGTGTCTGACTGTAGATTTTATCATATGTGACTTTGTCGTCAACCAGTTCTATCAGTTGGGTCTCTACCAGGGGCTTATTTGTCTAAAAGAGGGAAGAAAACGTTGTTGGATCCTCCATGATTGATGATGTTGCCGGCTATGATGTGTGCTAGAATCTTTCAGCCTATCGATGTTAGGGATATGAGTGTATAATTTTCTGCTCTAATTTTAGCTCCTTTCGTGTAGGCTGGTGGCACGTTGGCTGTGTGCCAGTCAGCTGTTACTTTGATGGCATCAATTAACTGGTGTACATACATATATGGAGAATTGGTGCAATTTCTTCCGCTAACTCTTTGAGAATTCTCAATATGGAATCTCGTCCCTGGGCTTTATATGGGCAAAGTTGTTTCAGTAATTTAGTTATTCTATTATGTGTCATGAGATGGTAAATTTTTTATCATCGGATGGTTCTTATCTGTCAACATTCTGATGGAGTATGGACAGTTGTTATTGAAATTGACATGTAATAATGCTAAATACAACTGCATACAACATGTTGTACCAAATATTAATAGTGTCCCATAACAGACAAGAACAAAAGGTTAAAGTGGTTCGGGGGTATAAGCAAAATCCATCAGATTTTATTTTGTTTTGCAGAATTCAAGTTTCAGAAGTCCACATAAAAGAATCCAAAAAAAATGGGGGTCACGGATCTTTCTACAGATTCATGATCTTGCAAAATGGAAAATTTGTGAACCGCTTTGAGACGACTTAACTGTTGTGAAAAGCGGTATATAAGAACGTCAAATTATTCATTATATATTATTAAAATTGGTGCCCTATAGTATTGTTTTTCAATAGATTATAAAGGGAAAAGAGTTATCTAACGTCATTGTGAGCTGAAAACCCATCAGATTTTAGTTATATTTCAACAATGGCAAGCCATTCATACTTTCTTCTGAAAAGCATGAAAAAAACTTCGGGTCGCGGACCTTCTTTTCTAGATATTTAAGAAAACTATTTTTTTTCCCTAAACATTTCTATATAAAAATTTGTCACACATTCTCCTGCCAATTATTTCCCCTGAAAATAGAACTTTTCAGAAAAAACTTTTTCAATATTTATGTTATATTTATTTCATTTATAAAATAAAATTAAGAATAGAAACAAATTTTGCATCCTTTGTGTTATTTTAAGCCACTTTAATTGAAATGCAGACTAATAATTTGCAAGATGCCCCCAAAAATTGCTCAGTTTTATACCCCCGAACCACCTTAACATGTGCCAAATCACCAAAAATCTCTAGGGTCAGTAGACTGCGACTGCTGGAGCATACACATATATTGCTCTTTATCAGTACTGATGCTAATGCAACTTAATCAAGCACAAAATTCAACAATTGTGGACACCAAAGCCACCGGAATCGCATTACCTTAGTCTCGTCTTTTGCGACATCCGTCGAGGCGGGAAAAAACTAAACTATTTTGATATAAAACTTTCCCCAATTCTTATCGGCTTATTCCGAACATTTTCCAACAGATTTCTGCTTATACCGTCATAATTTATGAACTTTCAACAATGTAAATAAACAAACAGCCTGATTGTAATTATTTGTAAATTTTTATGATTTTAATACATAAATTTGAAACTTGGGGATTTTAGATCTATTTCTTTTTCAAATACTTTGACACATAGTTCAGAAATTTATCGAAAAGCTCCACTTTTGTCCACTTTTCAAGAAAACTACACTAAACAATGTGAAAAAGTGACAACACTGGACAAATCTTTTAACCGTTCTCCTTAGAATAGGCATACTTTGTATTGAAATAAATGAGCTGCTAGTAGTTAAAAATAAAGAAATTTCCTACCTTGTCATGTCTGAAGCGGTTGTTTTGTCCGGTTTCCAACAATAAGAGGGCTTAAATTAGTTCCGGGGTGACCGGAAAAATATTCTATCAGTTTCTGGCCAGATGACAAAATATCTGAGATAGATACAGCTCCTACCATGCTTAAGGGATATGTTGTGATATCATAGCATGTGGCTACCAAACTTACTGGATAATCCGTATAATAATTAAGGTTTTCCAAAATGTGAGTTTAAAAGCTGAAGATGTACGAGTAATTTAAGAATTTAAGCTTGAAACAAGTCCAGCACGTTTGAAAAATGGAAGCCTACTTCTTTTCATTTAAAGGTTCTCCAGTATTAGAAAATCTTACCTGAAAGTAGCAATGAAATATAAATTACAATAAAACCATAAAAATCTAAAGTCTATTCTATTTAAATAGGTACATAATTTATAAAAAGTTTAATTTTTATGCAATTTTCTGTTCAGAAAAAAAAATAATGGCGGTATTAAAGTTCTGGTTATTAATATTTTGAGTTGTATTTTTTGCAATTAAAACAATTGACAATAGTCATTTTTTGTTAAAATGTTAAAAAAATTTAAGTGAAAAAATAAAGGAAACTGTATTTTGTACTCGAACATCTTATTAGTTTCACACTGAGATTATTAAAGCTTTTATTTTAGCTGCTGTACATTTCTGTAAATATTTTTTAAAATGAAGAAAAAAACCATTTTAGCTTTATATGCACGATTATTATAGAAAAAGATTGTATAAAAAAAAAATCAAAAAAATCGAAGATTTCTTGGAAATTTCTTTGCCCATGTGGAATAGGGTTTATGTGGCAGTTCTGCATGGTATAATGAAAGCCGTGGTCATCAGGCTATAATTCGGAAAACCTGGCTGCATACCATAGCGGTACACTAAGGTGGAACAATTTCATGTTTCTTGCATGTTTAAGTCACTGTTGTTAAGAATATGACTGTAGGATCTCCTTGCAAGAGGCAAAATTGTCCGATCCTACTCATCACTACATTTTCTTCAAGTGACAGTCGAGACTCATAACCACCTTGTGTCCCCATTCCATCAACTTCATCATCATTTCATGTTCATTTTATCACCAACCACTTACATGTATAATAAATATTTTTATGTACTAAGAAAAGGTTAATTCAAGTATTCATATATTAAATGAGAGAATTTTAAGTTTAAAGACAGAGGTAAAAAGTGTGCGACATATGCAAGTCCTTATCATCTACCCCTTAAAATGAGATTTACAAATGTTTGAATTGGAGTTTTTTTTTTAAAATCTGGTTCAGGATTCTAATTAGATGTCTCATAGTCATAAGAAAGCTTAAAAAGTAACGCCCATGAGCCTAAAGATTATCATTTTAGTCAGTGTTATTTACCTAATATGAAAAGATCTTTACTTATTTTTTCAGAATAATGTTTCATAAAAATATACTTAGAATAAAATCTTTCTCTTTTCTTTCAGAAATTAACCTTGATTTTTGTATGTACAATATTCAACAAATTCTATGGTAGACTATATGCCAAACTTTTATTACTTTTATGATTAAAATTACAGGTGAAAAGTCAGACTTATTTTCAAGAAATAAACTATAATTGCTAAAACAACAAAACACCTTATGTTTGTATATGCCCCTAATTAAAAGTGGGCAAAGCAGGACGACACCTATGAAATACCAATTTTCCCCAATTGAAATAAAATCTGGTAAATTCACAATGTGAAATAAACCAAAATATTTTCACTCTTGCTTCCTATTCCGCATCCTTGGAATATCATGCATTTCCTTGAAATATTATTACAATTTTTATCAAGGAATTAACGAACGAGAAGGAACTCTAGTTGATTTTAAAATCAGTACTTCGAATGAACATGCTGGACACCTTTAATCGGTGACGTTAAATTCTTACATTGGAAATTAACCTTTAAAAAAAAAACTTATCCGAACAAAAGACATTATTATAATAATTGCAGGTACATGTACTTATAAAATGATTAATTGGAAAAAAAAACTAAAACACCAGGTAATAAAATGTCCAAATTTAGCAGATTTCTTTTATTGTTTTATGACAATGGAAATATATTTCATAAAACTTCAGATTTTACTACTACGGCGAATGCTTATCAAACATTAAGTTTATTCAATGCTATACCCCCCCACCAAACAATGCACAAATCAATATACTATATACTATTCAAAGTTTTCATTTTATACTAACCAAGGTAATATACGTAGCAATAGCCATAGCTCTCCGTGTTTCTTGTCAATTCGTCCTTTTATTGTCAAATGTCACAGCATTTGACCAATTAAACCGAAAGTTATTGTGGGAACAAATAAAATAAGGGAACTCTTTGCCCTTTTTTGGCCCCTAATTTCTGAACGAAAAAACGAGGAACCCCCAAATTCAATCTCATTGATCCTTTTTTGATATGAAACATTATTGAAAAGCTTCACAGCAAGTGGTTAACCAAAACAGATGTTTTATGGGAACAAACAAAAAAGTAGCATTTTGGCCTCTTTAGGTTCCTTAATTTCTTAACAAAAAGTGGGACCCTCAAAATCAATCCCATCCATCCTTTAAAGTAAGGGACATTATTGTCAAACTTCATAGCGATCGGATATCTAGAACTAAAATATTGCGCTAACACTAAAGTTAACAGACAACGACGACGACGACAACGATGACAGCACCATCATATTAGCATAATACGAATACGTCCCGAAATTTTGTACGGTAATATGAAGCGTAAATGTATGAAATAAGCATAGTTGTAGATTTTAAGCATATCTTGATTAATTCTTATAGACTACTGAAGCATTTTAAATTACAATGAAATAGGGAGATTTAGTGCCATTAAACCGGATTCAACCATACATTTCTGATAAAATGTCTGTACTAAGACAGAATCGATATGAAGATAAAGATTTTGCACCAAAACAAAAATCTGTGTCAACCCAATATTGACTTTATGACTCATGTACATGTTTATTTTCGATTTGTTCTTGCAATTGTAAACACCTGTCATTTTGTCTGTGCATATACAGATTTAATTGTATACCTGTCTAATTTATCTAAGAGTCTACCTTTCCATTGTAGTACCGGTATTTAATTACCTCTAACTCATATCTGAAAGGACAAGGCGTGTGTTGCAAGAAGCCGAAAAGCATGCTCTAACCTTAGTTGACGACTTTACTTTGTACAAGTCGTAGCTGGTCGACGTGTTCTAAAATATTTTTTTAAATCGAATAACTGTTTAAAGTCTTGAAAATCATCGGGATTTGTGAATTCAATATCCTGTTGTATCTTAAGATACAAATGAACCTTTAGTAAGAAACTGCCTTTGCTTGGTTTATAAGTTAAACTATAGATCGGGCAAACAACAAACAAATGGCCAGAATCAAAAGAAAATTTTGAAAACTCTACATGTACTCAGTTAAAAAACAAAACTCCATCAAAAAGCAAAGAAAAAAGGCTTTCAAATTAGAATATAGATTGATTCATGTAAATCAGTTTTAAACAAAATCGAGCTTATCATGACAAAAAAATAATAGAAAACCAAACGTGAAACAATAAATTAACGCGCGGGAGAAACTGATAGAATGATTTTGTTGGAAAATGGCTGGTAAAGCTTTGAATTTTTGGAAAATGTATTAATTTGGCTCTTTAAAATGCATTTTACACTTGGAAATGGTTTCATATGAAAATAAGAATATATGGAAGCTTCAGCAAGTAACTGATTAAACAGGGAAAATCTGGGTCAATTAGTTAAACAGTGAAACAAGGACAAAGGTTTCCGAGACGCACACCTAAAAGTAAATCTATAGATATTAACCATTTTGAAGTCACTTAAGGCATATTTTATATGTGCAATGCTTTTTGTGACGGTTGCTGATTGCTTTCAAGCAAATTATATAGATATTATGATATCTATCGAAACATAAAACAACATAAGCATAACAAATTTGGGAAACGCCATATTAAGCCCATAGGATATGTGAAAACGGATATTCATGTGCTATTTCGCCAACCTGAGATTTATATAATACATATTAATAAATAGTCTATCGCCGCACCACAACGGAGGGACTTAGAATGTCATCTTTTTTAGAAACATCTGCTTTGAATCCGTTCAACGGATATTGCTGAATCATATGTGTTGTCTTTTTTTCTGCCTTTCAATTGCCTCCTTCGTTGTTTCAAAGATTATGCAATGTTGACTAATGCGCATTCCCTACTTATCCTAAAAATCGAAAATTATAGGCTAAGGGGTCTTTTAATAAATGTGGATGATTAAATCTTGTTTAAACAAAAGAATAAATTGGAGACAGCAAAACGACAGGTGAGTCTGACGGTTCATTGATTGATTGTTGTCAGCGATATTGCAGCCATAATCGGGACATTAAACACTTTGTTCACATTTACACTATCTTAGGCTAGCTTCGAAGTTTTCAATAGTCCAGTTCTACAATGTCTTGTGGGAGTGCATTCATAGCACGAACTGTTATGGAAAAGAAATTAAATTTCCTGGTATCGATTCTGCTGTTTTCTATTTGAAATGCTCTGTTGTTCCTTGTTCTTAATATTCTCAGGTGTCATGTTAGCCTGTTGGGTTTAAGTATGGCTACAAGCCCTCGATCAATTTTATACATTATGAGGAGTTTCGAATCCTTTCAATACGGTATCACTTAATACCGAGCATGACATTGCGTACACTGGATCTTTCTTTGTAACTGTTGGTGTACAGACTCAATTTGATTTTTATTGCACTGTTTATATAGGTCAAAACAGTACTGGATGATTCAACTAGGAGTCTGTCAAGTGAAATATATGCCTTTTCTTCCATATCAGTTAATGATATCAGATATCTGCATATGAAGCTGATGGTTTTGTTAGATTTGTTACAGGTGTTGTTTATGTGCTCTTGCCAAAGTAGTTTGATAGTGAAGATGAATCCAAGATATTTTGCTAATTTTACTGCTTCTAGTTGATTGTTTGGCTCTACAATTTAAGTTTTCTTTTATTGATGATAATTCGAACTGTGCATTTATCAGGGTGTAACTTCATGCACCAGTCTTCTTCCCCCTGGTCTAGTTGATTTGGGTCCTCTTGTTTTGCTTCCGCATCTTGAGCATTTGATATTGGCAGGTATAAATGCAATCGCATCATCAGCGAATAAACGTATTGTGGAGCTAAGACGAGACTGTAGGTCGTTGATATAGTAGATGAAGAGTATTAGTCCTAATGCTAAACACCAGTGTCTACACTGACTGCATTGATCGGATGTTACTCTATCTACTAGTATTACTGCGGGCTTTTTACTTTCTGATAGTCAGCTTTGGGTCCATTTTTACGGTTTTGTAAGCAATGTCATAATGCTTAAATTAATGTATGAGAAAGCAAGTGTTAGTTTTATCGAATGCCTTTAATGAGTATGATCGGTTGTATCTTGTCCTGTAGGTTTTAAGATATGTCGTCAACCAATTATATATCAGTTTGGTCTCTATCGGGGGCTTATGTGTCTAAAACCGTAATGGCGAAAATAAGATAGGTTTTTGGATTCTCCCTGATTTGTGATGCTGCTGGCTATGCTGTGTTACAGCATATCGATGTGAGGGATATGGGTGTATAATTTTCTGCTTTGGTTTAAGATCTTTTCATGTAGGCTGGTGATACGTTAGCTGTGTGCCAGTTAGCTGGTACTTTGCTGGTATCAATAAACAGATATATATATACATATATAGAGGTTTTGATGAAATTTCTTTTGCTAATTCTTTGAGTATTCTCAACGTGTAACCTGGTCTCTGAGCTTTACATTGGTTAAGTTGTTTGAGTAATTTAGTTATTCCAATAGTTGTGATGGTAAATTGGTTCATCTTCGGATGGTTCTTAAAGGTTAACATTCTGTTGGAGTAACAGACTTAAGAAAAAAAGGTTAACATTGGCCGAATCAGCAAAAAATTTCAAGGGCCAGTAGACCGTGACTGCAGTACCACACAAATAGATTGCTTTTCATCTGTACTTATGCGAAGGAAACTGCATACCAGATATTTTATATCAATATTAATCATGTTAATGGTCTACCATTACTTGATTGCATAAAACAGACTTAATTCTTCAAAAACATTAACTATTATCAAAGACAAGCGGAATGAATCACGATACCTTGGCTTAGTCTTATCTTTCGCGACATCTGTCAAAAACGTAACTACATTTATCTCTGATGCGTAAACAAAAATAAAACAAACATGATTCAGTGACAAGTTTCAACTTTTCCTGCTTTTAAGCAAACCTCTCTTGATAATAATGCATGCCCATGTATAACTAAGGGGGGAAATGAAAACTCTTTGTAAGATTTGGCATTATTGGGCCTCAGCTTTAATAAGGATTTACAATAATAAATATGAACGATTTCTCATATATCATATAGATCTAGATAATCAATAAATAATCAATAGATAATCAATAAATAATCAATAAAATAAATTCCACCGTGGGATGCACAAGTGGTTAAAGGAATGATATTTTCAGATAATATATAATAAACATAAAATATCAACATTCAATGATCAGATAAATGGTTACCGAATATTGTGAATGGCAACCAGAAATCAATACAAATACAAATATGCAGAATAATTTGGCGTCACCGTGGGAAACACGGGTGAATAATATTTAAGACCGAAACCCCTTAAGAACCACCGTGGGATAAACAGATGGCTGAATCAAAGAAATTTTGGATTACTGTGGTATACACGGTTGAAGAGACCAAAACCCCTTAAAATGTTCTTAAAGTTCACGAAGCAGCGAATTATTAAAGCACACATATAACGACATATTGGTGTTGAAATTTCTAAACGGTTCCAAAGCACATAACTCTCTCTTTAAATTCCGACTATTTCTATTAAACATCTTTTACATGCGTTGAGATATCAGTATTTAAAACTATACACGGAAAGAATAAACGCTGATAATTTTCCTCATTCAACAAGTAAACAGCTGAAAGTTCTTGCGTTGTTCAGAATACGACACACTTCATGTTGTGAGTTAATTTTATAAGTTGTTATTCCTGGCGGTTCAGACGTTTTATACCTCTTAAAAAACTAACCATTTCTAGCGGTTTGAAATGCACTCCACCTTTGTTATATAGTTCTTACTATGATTTCCATTTGATTGGTTGATTGATTGATCCAAATGATTAATTAGTGGATTGATTGATTGATTGATGTTGCTTGTCCTGGAAAATCTAGCAGCACATATCTGTACGCGGTTGCTTGATCGGTAAAATGTACGAACCCATTATCCTAATCCTCGTACTTAGTAAGAGCTTTCCACTTCTCCCGGCTGAATCATCTGAGAAAAGATTTGACACTTCAATCCAAAGAAGCCTGCTCCCCAAATCGAGTTCGTGCCAGCTAAAGCATAGGCCATGGATACTTCCACCAATGTTCTTGCATCTGAAAGTATAAATTTTAATCCCCGGCAGAATCATAAGTTCTAAATAAATTAACTTTTTATCTTATAAACATGTGACTTTATATAGTTAGAAATAATTAAAGTTCACCAAGACACTTGAAGTATTTAAATAATGTTGTAACAATATTTTAAATATAACTACCAAGTATAGTAAATTAGTTTTTCTTATTTCTCATAAAAAAAATGGGTGGGAATGTATGTGGTGGGATAAAAAATTGTATTGCAACCAATTCTACGTCTTGTCTTCCAGAAAATCAATGAAGCGATGACGTCCTTGACATTGTGACGTAACAATAGCAACGACGTAATTTCTATAAACTAACAACCATTAACAAAAGGTACTTACCGCGATAACCAAATTTAAGTATAACGTACTTAAATTTTATTATCTCTGATGCGTAAACAAAAATAAAACAAACATGATGCAGTGACAAGTTTCAAATTTTCCTGCTTTTAAGCAAACCTCTCTTGATAATAATGCATGCCCATGTATAACTAAGGGGGAAAATGAAAACTCGTTGTAAGGTTTGGCATTATTAGGCCTCAGCTTTAATAAGGATTTACAATAATAAATATGAAGGATTTCTCATATATCATATAAATCTAGATAATCAATAAATAATCAATAGATAATCAATAAATAATCAATAGATAATCAATAAAATAAATTCCACCGTGGGATGCACAGGTGGTTAAAGAAATGATATTTTCAGATAATATATAATAAAGATAAAATATCAAAATTCAATGATCAGATAAATGGTTACCGAATATTGTGAATGGCAACCAGAAATCAATACAAATACAAATATGCAGAATAATTTGGCGTCACCGTGGGATACACGGGTGAATAATATTTAAGACCGAAACCCCTTAAGAACCACCGTGGGATACACAGATGGCTGAATCAAAGAAATTTTGGATTACTGTGGTATACACGGTTGAAGAGACCAAAACCCCTTAAAATGTTCTTTAAGTTCACGATGGATGGATGGATGGATGGATGGATGGATGGATGGATTTTTTTACATTACAGGACCAATATAATATTAACATATAAAGAAATAAATCCACACACCAGATCGGTGCAAAGTCCGTTGTTTAACAAAATTATGTGAGTGACATGACTTCAATGTTTCTTCATTATAGTGTCCGATCACCCCGTTTGGATATCCATTCTTATGCGCCCTTGCATTGAATTGAAAGATGAGGAAACGTGTGTATGATTACGTCATTTTTCGAATGAAGTATATAGGACGGACATGCTTCTATAAAAGGTTGTTCCTTGAACTATAGATAACTGTGTACAGTGTATAATTTATGATTTCCTATAGAAGTTAAGCATCGATCCTTTTGGCTACAAACTAGGCTTCTAATAAGCAAAGAACTTATATGTAATTTATACACTCAACTGTTAACGAAATTATATAGATCAATATGATACTTTGTTTTTTTCTCGCAACAAACAATGTTCTGTCAAGAAAAACAGAACAGACAAAACTTGAAATAAATATCTGAAATCCAAAATTAGCTGTTCTAACTTCTGCATAAAGACTGATATTTAACGATTTTAGAGAGTATGGTTATACTATCGCACTTTGCCAGCATGCATTTTTGACCCGGCCCTCTTGTTTAAGTGGCTAATATGCATAAATTTGAACACCAAAAGCCCATTTTCCACCCGTTGTCGTCAATATCATGCTTCCCCTTTCTCGAAATAGAATTTTAAAACCTGGAATGAAATTATTCAACTATTCGAGGCATTTATAATGCAAATGTGTTACTGATGTGTAAAATGCAGGGTAAATTGTGCCATTCAGAGTTTGGGTGAGTATCCATATAATAAATTCATGAGACGCATCTTGCCTTGTAATGTGAAATTTAAAAGCTGACTTAATGCGTGAGTTGGCGTTATACATTCTGAGAAAAAATAAATATATTGTTACTATATTGCGATAAACATTATGAACTCCTATGCTAGAGCAAACACTCTTGGTAGCCTTGTTCCGATTTTCCGGTCGTCTAAACTCAAAATTGTGTTGTTGTTTTTGATACTTCACTTTCTTAACTTTAAATACACATGAACAAAAACTTTGGTGTTGGTTTTGAATTCCTTGTTTGAAATTTTTAGGTAGAGTACGTCTCTTATGATTTTCTGTCTTGCTATTATTTTGACTCAAATGCTGCAATTCAATAGAAGCCATTTACAGAATATGCATAGATCAACAGGGTTAGATTGCAACCCACCTTGGTACTTCGTATTCGTCTGTCCTAAAAGAAATCTGAAAATTTGCATAACAAACAATACTCAAGAAAATTTATAATGCTTGCTTGATTCTAACATGCATGTGAAGTTAAATACCAATTAAAAGTATATATTAGTAAAGACAAATAACTAATTCCTTGCAAACTTGGGTAAACATGAGGAATATGGTGATTTATCACTTGCCCAAAACAGTTTAACTCTATGCCCTTCTCTCTAAACTCACCAATTTAAAGTATGTTTTGACGATTAATTAATACACAGAAGATAAGAAGATAACCGTAACAAATTCTTCGAAGTTGCATGTGCTTTTAGTTATTCTTGAGAATTTATAGCACACCTGTAAGGACTGTAAAACTAGCAATTTTGATTGGAGCAAATTACCGACGAATATTGTCACCTTTGAATGAATAAGCTATGACTTCACTAAATATCAGTATTCGACAAAACCGGATACCTGGAAAATTCTTAGAAAGGGGTAACGAACCATTTATTCCCTGATACCAAATTTGTTTACCAGAAAAATCGATAAACCCTTTTATACTGGCTTCAAATGAACATAAGATCTAAAATTCAACAAAATTTAAAACAATAGGGACTGGACTATATATAAACTTATTATAGGCCTAATGGGGTATACTTCTTTAACTTCTAGGCATATTAGAAGATACAAGCAAAAATTTAACCACCGCCGTTTACAAATTTCTGTGGATCCAGAAATTTTCAAATGGGAACCTTCTTGGACCTCTTGTTTTATAGAATTCCTAAACAAATTTTCTTATCAAACAGGAGGGCGCGCGTCTGGCACGCCGGTCCAAAACTATATCCGCCTTTGATGATTGTTTTCAAAAACTACCATAATGATTGAGAGATATTTTCAAATGCATTAATATTACATACATGTCTCTAAGGGTCGTCTGACCAACAGTCGCATTTTTCTTAATCGAATGTCGTAAAAACCACTAACCTTCATGTGCTTAATATCTAAGTTTCATGAATTTATGGTTACTTCTTAAGCATATTTTGTAATGCATTCTACACGTCTGACTTAGAACCGATACATATAATATAACAGTATTTCTAACTTATAAAGCTGAGACGGGTTGCTGGGATTTGAGTACAATGAAAAGAGTAAACCATTTATTTTTTATGTGATAATGTTGCCCTGGATAGTTAAATACCACCGAGAATAAAAACCATACAGAATTTTGCTAATAAATTGCATATTAAGAAACAGCAGCATTTTTGGGGGCGAACAATAACTGTAGACCTGACCGCTGTACATGTGTGCCAACATGTGTCATACATTCAGACTAAAATAAACAATAAATCACACAATATGTTACCTTCCTCTCATTACTTGACACCCTTAAAGAAAATCAATGAAGCAATGACGTCCTTGACATTGTGACGTAACAATTGCAACGACGTAATTTCTATAAACTAACAACCATTAACAAAAGGTACTTACCGCAATAACCAAATTTAAGTATAACGTAATTAAATTTTAGTATTTTGATGCATAACTTTCCCCAATTCTTTGCGGCTTATTCCAAGAATTTCTCAGAAGATTTCTGCTTATTACGTCACAATTAATGAACTTTCAACAATGTAAATAAACAAACAGCCTGATTGTAAGTATTTGTTCCTTTTTGTGTTATAAATACATAAAATTGACACTTTGGGGCTTGGAATCTATTTGTTTTTTAAATACTTTGACACATAGAATTTCATCGTAAAACTCCACATTTGTCCGCTTTTCACGAAAATTACAAAAAAAACAATTTGAAAAAGTCCCTACACTGGACAAATCTTATAACCGTTTTCCTTAGAATAGACACACTTTGCATTGAATTATTTGAGCTGCTAGGAGTAAAAAATAAAGAAATGTCCTACCTTGTCATGACTGAAGCGGTTGTTTTGGTACGGTTTCCAACAGCTTGAGGGCTTAGTTCCGCAGTAACCGGATAAATTATTCTATCAGTTTAGGTCCCTTGATAAAGGTAATAACAAAACTAACGAACTTGAATGATCAATCTCATAGTCCAGAGAAAATGACAAAAACGAATCAGTCATACCGGAGAATTTGTGGATCGCAATGGTCCTGACTTGGTACAGGCGTTTCAAACGAAATGGTGGGTTAAACCAGGTTTTATGACGCCAAACCTCCCTCCTCCATTGCGATCTTAGGATCCGATAATGACCATAGTTGTGAGACACGATAGGGATATTGAGGTGATCATCTCAGTACAGCAGACCAGTCAAACACTAATTAAAACAATTACCCACCATATCTTTTAACTCAATTTTGAACTTTTCTACTAGTGGCTGTAAATATTAGAACCACAGAAATTCAGGTTAAAAGATATCCTTTGGTTTTTGCTGCAGTGTTTGAACCTTTTCTGATTTCGGCCTAACGGACCTTTAAATTATTCTAATTTGAATTCAGTCGATGAATGGTTTCTCCTTGAAACATACATTATACAACATGACTTAATAAAAGTTTGTTGACACCCATCTTGGAACTTTGTATAATTGATTACATCAAAAGAGGGAGACTTAATAGAAATAAAATCTATAGATCAAAATACCACTAGTAATCCCAACCAAGACTGGCTTCAATGAAGGGCAATATAAGTATGAGAACAACAGTAAATCGGTCGACCAAACGAGACCAATTTTTTATGCAACAAACATGTAGAGCCAACAATGAATATCTGCAAACGATTTGCAACAAATAAAAAGTTCCAGACAATAAATTTTGCTACGCCTGACGCCCGTTTCGTCTATACAAGACTCATCAAAAGCGCTTAACCCAAAATATTGAAAGAGCCAAACACTATATCCAGATTATTGAGAGCACTGAACAACAAAACCAAGTATGCCGAACAGGATAACCAAATTATCACTAACATCAATTTATGTCAAGGGTATGCAAACCCTTAGGATTTAGACACTTTTGAAATTTAAACGGATAATAGATAGCTTAGATGTGTTCTTTAACGTAAAAGTGTTGATGTCGGGGAGTCTTCAAGGGCAGCGCTAACCTTCATGGAAATTAGAAATAAAAATTACAACAAAGTTCCGTTCAATGAAGAACATTGAATAACAGAACCAAAAATACCAAACAGGGAAACCAAATTACAATTAAGGCCAACCTATGTCGTGGATAGATTACACGATTTTGAAATTTAAACAACGGACAATTGATAGCTTTAGTGTGTTTTCCAAAACAAATGAGTTGCTGAAACACTGGGACTTGACTAAAAACGATTGCTATATATTATTTCTCAAACAGGCATATCAATATCAACACAGTGTATAACCGGACAGTAAGCGATCACGGAAGTTGATCACTGTCCGGTGGTAAAATCCTAGTTGATTTTGAAAAATAGTACGATTTCCCCATGAATTTAAGCTTTTATTCCACTGAGAAGAATTTTTACGAAAAAATGAAGCGTACAATTTGTTAACATTGTTAATTATCACTATTCAAATTATCAATATATCTTGTGGATGATTTAAATTTTCTAAAAAAGGGGTTTAATCATTGGTATTTTTGACAATGGAAACTCATTTCGGCGAAAGAAACAACAATTTATTAGTGAACTACTTACATTGAAATAGGGTATTGCATCTCCAATGAAAGCTGTTTAAATAAGAAATCATTTGGTATCAATATTATTTGATAAAATGGTTTTGACTGTTCACAATAATCAGATTTGTAAGAGCACTACTCACTCCATCTCTGTCCGACTAGTTGCCTCTGTACACAATCATTAATTGTTCGAAAGCTATATCTATCTGTCCGATTAATTGTTGGGTTCAAAGTAGCAGTATCAAGACAAAAATCCTCACAAACCATTATTCACACGATTCAGCTAGGGAAAATGATATGAAAAAAAACTGGAACAAAGATAAAAGGTAATAGCTTACCCAAACAAAGAATTGCAACAAGATTTCATTACAACATAGGTATATTTAGGATTCAGATTTATTTTTGTAATTCCTCGTAAGTTGGAAAATAATCCGTACATTTTGTCAAGCTAGTTGTCGAATAAAAACATTTGACCATAATTCTGAGCTTTGAAATTTAACATTTTGGTACATACAAATTAGATTTAAGATTTGGGAAGAAGCAAAGGTGTACCAAAGGGGTAATCAGTATCATAAAACCGTAAAGACAAAGACAAATCCGGCAGACAAAAAATCATCACAACAAAACAAACCACATAACAACATAAAACAAACACACACATAACAACAAAACGCATTCAGCAACGCGAACTCAAGTCGAAACGAAAGTGAACTCAGGTGCTCCGGAAGGGTAAACAGTTGGAAGTTGACCTTTCTCTTAAAATCTAGCAAGCTTTTCAAACTTTGCAAATGAAGATATATATCTATAGTTGATATACTGTTCGTGGGTGACATGTATATATATACATGTACATGTTTATGCCTCATTTTTGTCTCGCCTGCGAAGCAGAGCGGGACATAGGTGTTACTTTACCGGCGGCGACGGCGGCGGCGACGGCGGCGTTAACTTTTTGGAAAAGTTTTATGAGCACCTTCATATCTCAAGAACTATAGGTCCTGGGTTGATGAAACTTGGTATGCATATGCCCCAGTAGTAGCTTAGCACAGTTGCATCCCCATCTTTTGACCTTGGCCTTGATTTTCCGGTTGAGTGACTTTGACAATTTTCAATACATATAATAGCAATGAAAAAGTTTTGCGAGCACCTCCATATCTCAAGAACTATAGGTCCTAGGTTGATGAAACTTGGTATGCATATGCCCCAGTAGTAGCTTAGCTCAGTTGCATCCCCATCTTTTGACCTTGACCTTGATTTTCCGGTTGAGTGACTTTGACAATTTTCAATACATATAATAGCAATGGAAAAGTTTTGCGAGCACCTCCATATCTCAAGAACTATAGGTCCTAGGTTGATGAAACTTGGTATGGATATGCCCCAGTAGTAGCTTACCACAGTTGCATCCCCATCTTTTGACCTTGACCTTGATTTTTCGGTTGAGTGACTTTGACAATTTTCAATACATATATATAATAGCAATGGAAAAGTTTTGCGAGCACCTCCATATCTCAAGAACTATAGGTCCTAGGTTGATGAAACTTGGTATACATATGCCCCATTAGTAGCTTAGCACAGTTGCATCCCCATCTTTTGACCTTGACCTTGATTTTCGGGTTGAGTGACTTTGATTATTTTTATTGCATATATTTGCAATGTTTAAGTTCTATAAACATCTTTTGATCTCAGAAACTGAAAATCCATGTAAATTCAAAATATAGTGGAAGTAAGAAAGAATAATTGTTTCTGATGGTGCCGGCAGGCGAGACATACTTTAGTGTTAACTCTTGTTTGCCTTTTAATCTCTTATAAACCATTTTACATGAAAGAATCCAATTTAATCATAATAAAAAAATATGTATACAAAGTTTAATTATCATGCAGTTTTATGGAGAATTTAGCATTTGAAAATAAACATGTTCAGTCTGGAAAAACAGATATTTTAAAGCAGGTCCCAAAACCTGCAAAACCTATTAAAATCTCATATTTGTCGTTTGATGTTATAAGATAACGACATTTTAAAGAAGTGTCATATAAAAGATTCTTTGAAAAATGGTTTGCTTGAATTGCCTGCTTCTTTTAATGCTCTCCGAAACTTGAATTCAGGATCGGGAAAAATCACACAATACTTTGTACCCATATTTTTAAAAGCTTTCTCAATTGTCAATTTTTTCATGATGCAAAATTGTTTCAATATCAAAAGGCTCTTGTGTACAAAAGATCAGACTATTTCAATAAAAGATAAAAAGAGGGTGCCATTTTAAAATGCGGTGGTGCTTAACTTTTGGCGTACTGTTTACTTTCGTCAATTGTAATGTTCAACCAAAACAAAGTCATTGAAACGTGGGATAAAAAGTTTGAAGAATATTTAGGAACTTTGTTCGACAGGCCAACCAAGCAGTTGTTTACCCATGGGAAGACGGAGAAAATAACTATCTGAAGATGGGGAGGCTGATTCAGCAAGATTTCGGCAATATGTTTTAGCCAAGAATGTTTTACATTTAACTATCTACATGTATTGTCGTCTTCCTCAAACTTTATATATTTTTAGCTCACCTGGCCAAAGGCCAAGTGAGCTATTGCCATTACTTGGCGTCCGTCGTCGTCGTAAACTTTTCTTCAAACTTCTTCTCCTCTGAAACGGCTACACAGATTCAACCAAATTTGGGCTGGTGGTACTTTAGGGTATCCCCCACAGAACTGATGTGGGGATTTTTGATTCGTCGAAAAACATGGCCACCGTTGCTAAAAATAGACCAGGGGGATCAGACTACTGCTTTTGGCTTGTAAATCAAAAAGTATAAGAGATAGATGAAATCTGATGCCACCCTACTGCTTCAGCATCAAAAGTTCTACAAAAGTCTTCATTTGGTCCAAGTTGTCAGATGACACCTTATAGGGGTTACAGCCCCTTAAAGGTAAAAAATAGCGTTTTTTTCATGTTTTTGCCCTATAGTATGAAAACTATTGCAGATAGAGAAAAGCTGTTGCTTGCTTAAATGTTCAGCTCATTTAGCTCTACAAAAGTCTCCATAGGGTCGAAGTTGTCAGATGACCCCTTATAGGGGTTACAGCCCCTGAAATAATGTTTTTTCATGTTTTTGGCCTATGGAATGAAAACTATTGCAGATAGAGAAAAGCTGTTGCTTGCTTAAATGTTCAGCTAATTTAGCTGTACAAAAGTCTCCATAGGGTCAAAGTTGTCAGATGACCCATTACAGGGGTTACGACCCCTAAAATAACCTTTTTCATGTTTTTGGCCTGTAGAATGAAAACTATAGCAGATAGAGAAAAGCTGTTGCTTGCTTAAATGTTCAGTTTATTTAGCTCTACAAAAGTCTCAATAGGATCGAAGTTGTCAGGTGACCCTTAATAGGGTTTACGGCCCCTAAAATAACCTTCTTCATGTTTTTGGCCTTTAGAATGAAAACTTTAGCAGATAGAGAAAAGCTGTTGCTTGCTTAAATGTTCAGCTCATTTAGCTCTACAAAAGTCTCCATAGGGTCGAAGTTGTCAGATGACCCTTTATAGGGGTTACAGCCCCTGAAATAATGTTTCATGTTTTTGGCCTATGGAATGAAAACTATTGCAGATAGAGAAAAGCTGTTGCTTGCTTAAATGTTCAGCTAATTTAGCTGTACAAAAGTCTCCATAGGGTCAAAGTTGTCAGATGACTCCTTACAGGGGTTACGACCCCTAAAATAACCTTTTTCATGTTTTTGGCCTGTAGAATGAAACTATAGCAGATAGAGAAAAGCTGTTGCTTGCTTAAATGTTCAGTTTATTTAGCTCTACAAAAGTCTCAATAGAAGTTGTCAGGTGACCCTTAATAGGGTTTACAGCCCCTAAAATAACCTTCTTCATGTTTTTGGCCTATAGAATGAAAACTATAGTAGATAAAGAAAAACTGTTGCTTGCTCCAATGTTCAGCTCATTTAGTTCTACTAAATATAGGGTTGACATCAAGACCAGCTGAGCGATTTAGGCTCCTGGGACGAAGTATGACACTTTTTCGTGGACCCCTTTATACCGGTGAAATAAAAAAAAAGCTGAGGATAAAAACAAACAAATTCTACAAATATCAAACATCACATTTCTCTATTCTATGTTTTGATTCAATCTTTTTGTTTTTATTTGAGCTCCTCTATTTTACTGTATGAATCTGGGTGTTGTCAATTATAATTGAGAAATACCTATATGGTCTGAATACTTTTATGGTCCAACTGGTTTTTAGACCATATAGGTATACTGGTACGGTCAGACCGTAAAGGTACATTTCCTACGCGTATGGTCTGAAACATGTATATGTCATGGCTAAAATCCAAGAGGAATTCAGATTTAGTCTACAACATGGGCAAAGCAATACAATTTCCTCTAAGTCTTTTAGTTCTTGAGATATGTAGGCATCAAACTAAAACCTAGCATACATAGCCTAAGCATGAAATTCACGTGAATTCAAAGACAAAGTCAAATGGTGTAGGAATTCGCTTTAAATGAAATTTTTAGACATCGACTTACAGAACGCGGTCAGTTTTAATGGTGTTGGAATAGAGCTGGAACAGATTTAAAATATGCCAAGTCGATATTCTCAGAGCCTATATTATTGCTGGAATTTGGCTTCCCTGTTCGAACGTTTTAATTTTGAGTACTTTCCTTTCAATGCTTATGGTTTGTCCAGTGGCGGATCCAGGGGGGGGATTTTCAGCAAAATTGGTCTGGAACCCCCCCCCCCCATTTGGCCCACAGAACCAAGTATGTGGACCCCCCCCCCTTTTTCGAAAATTCTGGATCCGCTCCTGTTGTCTATCTTTCAATTTGTTTATTTCAACGTTGTTGGTAATCGGTTAGTCATTATAATAACACATTTACCATCTCGCAAGAGACACTCTCTTTCCTTGACTTGGAATGTAGCATCCAAAATGGCAAAATAGTAACGTCTGTGTTCTATAAACCCACTGATGACCACTGATGCACACTGCTACCTGAACTATCAATCTTGTCATCCCCAGAGCTGCAAAAATGCTATTCCTAGGTCTCAATTTCTGAGACTTAAACGTTTTTGCAGCAGTAAGGATGATTTTAAAGTTCAAAGCAACACTATGAAATCATTCTTTGTCAAAAGGGGATATCCTAACAACATTTTGGATAAAGCTATCGACTCAGTTTCCCGGGTGACACGATCCAAGGCTTTGGAGCCCAGGTCAAGACGCAAGAATGACCGTATACCCTTGGTACTTACATACCACCCTCATAACATCGTTATACGGGACATTCTGTTGCGCAGTTTCAAGTCCATCGTGTTGAAGGACGAACACATGTCGACAGTGTTCGACTCGCCGCCCCTGACTGCTTTTCGCAAGGGTAAGAGTTTGAGGCAACATCTTGTCTCCAGTTCATTTGACAAATCCAAGAGACGCCCTCGCTCTGACTTTTCAGGCACAAGGGGTTGTGGTCGATCCATCTGTGTCACGTGTGCCTTTACCTGGGAGACTGGTGGTTGGCCCCTCCAACACTTTCAGGTTGAAGAACGATTTTACCTGCCTCTCCGAAAATGTCATTTACGCCATCCGCTGTGCTAAGTGCCTTAAAATTTACGTAGGACTTATACTGATTTATCATGAATTCGAGGCTGTAAAAGAAAACTGTCATGATAACCTAGCTGTCACCACAGTCGCTAAGGCTAACCACATTTTGAAAAACAACTCAAATCATTATTAAGCTTTTTATTAATATAAGACATAGATTTACATAGAGATGACCGCTCCATGATGTCCATAATCTTGATCAAAATGGTTTTCACATCTTAACAGACTTTTTTGTGTTGAGCATGTTGTCCGTATCATACAAGTAAGTGACTATTCATCGACTCACAAATATCTGGCACACTGGCTGTCGATGCTATAAGAAGATTTCAGTTTTACAAAAGTCAATGGAAAGCTTCTAATGGACAATTTTGTCAGTAGCATTGATTAGTCATACTCAAGTGAACATACTTAGGTACTCATAGCTGTTAATCGCACTTCTTTTTATGAGCTTGTTGAATGGATATCCATTTTGTTATAAGATGAACACTGTTTTCGAATCCAACAGTAGAGACTATTTTGAGTTCTCATATTTATTCTGTAAAGTAAATAAATGAACCAAAATAGACAATGACATTAATTATCATAAAAATAGGAAAACATATATTCATAAGCTTGCTTATAAGCAAATTGTAGAATAATACAATAAACTAGGATATAAAGAAATGAGGAGCAATGTGAAATAATAACTTTTTTATTCAAACTCTGAGGATTCAAAGCAGACAATTAATCGGACACTCACAGAAAATAAATGACCAATTAATCGGACAGTAAACGATTATGCCATAATTACAAAACTTATGTTTTTAACAAAATTGTGTATTTTATCTCCATCTATCCTTTGCAATGTAGAAAGTTAAATAATCGCCCTTTTTGATAATAATAAAAAGGCTAGTAAAATCATTGCAGTTTGTGAGTAAATTCCAAATATGTGCTAAGAGCCTCAACTTGTTCACCCATCGATGATCAATCTAAAAATTATAATAGTTTAAATTGTCCCGAATACAAAAAGAAACGTTAAAAAGTTGTGTAAATGAGCAAGCTATAAAAACAACTCACCTTTGTTCCTATTCGATATCGTAGTACGTTCATTCAGCCTTAAAACCACAAAAATCTGGCAAAAAAGATAACATGCAACTAGGATTTTACCACCGGACAGTGATCAACTTCCGTGATCGCTTACTGTCCGGTTATACACTGTGGAGTGAGTTTTTATGTTTTGCTATTCAGCAT
>CAXARO010001153.1:0-54629 GCA_963971305.1 Arcuatula senhousia
CAACGCGAACTCTACACGGCCGGGACCCTACGTCACACTCAAGGATACCGTTTCCAGTTTATACCGAGATTTCGGTCCGCCTCAAGGTAAGTTGACACTTGGTTCTACATGATAACAAATATATAAAGGAAAAATTTCTAGTGCATTTGGTGGCACCAAACTCCAGCTACTTTATCGCTATAGTCGGCCTCTTAAATGTGCTTTGTTCTATGCAAACACCTCTGTACAGTTCAGAAATCGAGCAAGGATACAGTTTGCGTTTTATGTCGATTTTTATTAAGCTGTTGTTTTTTCCATAGTACAAATATATTTGTAGCGTATATTTTGTTGCAAACCAATCAGAATAAAAAAGTATGAGCAAAGGTCCTCTTTGCATCTAAACAAGGTCTTAAGTAAATTACAAATGGCAAAGTCTTAAAATGATACCGTTCACACCCGATCAATTCACGGATACCGTTTGCATTGTTAATGAATATCTTTAAAAGTATATATAAAACTCTTTATCCTGCACTTTATCGAACTTCAAACCCCCTTAAATAAAGATGCTAAAATACCAATGTAGCTTACCTAACACAAGTGATTTTCCTTTTCGTTTTTCGTTTTTCGTTTTTCAAATTTTTTTTTTCAAAATTTTTTTTTTCGATTTTTTTTTTTTTCGATTTTGAATAGTAAAATGACCCATTTTCCTTTTCGTTATTCATTTTCCTTTTCAAATTTTTTTTTTTCAAAAATTTTTTTTTTCGAAATTTTTTTTTTTCGATTTTGAATAGGAAAATGACCCATTTTCCTTTTCGTTTTTCATTTTCCTTTTCGATTTTGAATAGGAAAATGACTCATTTTCCTTTTCGTTATTCATTTTCCTTTTCGTTTTTCATTTTCCTTTTCGATTTTGAATAGGAAAATGACCCATTTTCCTTTTCGTTATTCATTTTCCTTTTCAAATTTTTTTTTTTTCAAATTTTTTTTTTTTTCGAAATTTTTTTTTTCGATTTTGAATAGGAAAATGACCCATTTTCCTTTTCGTTTTTCATTTTCCTTTTCGATTTTGAATAGGAAAATGACTCATTTTCCTTTTCTTTATTCATTTTCCTTTTCGTTTTTCATTTTCCTTTTCGATTTTGAATAGGAAAATGACCCATTTTCCTTTTCGTTATTCATTTTCCTTTTCGATTTTGAATAGGAAAATGACCCATTTTCCTTTTCGTTATTCATTTTCCTTTTCGATTTTGAATAGGAAAATGACCCATTTTCCTTTTCGTTATTCATTTTCCTTTTCGATTTTGAATAGGAAAATGACCCATTTTCCTTTTCAAATTTTTTTTGAATAGGAAAATGACCCATTTTCCTTTTCGTTATTCATTTTCCTTTTCAATTTTTTTTTTTCAAAAATTTTTTTTTTCGAATTTTTTTTTTTTCGATTTTGAATAGGAAAATGACCCATTTTCCTTTTCGTTTTTCATTTTCCTTTTCGATTTTGAATAGGAAAATGACTCATTTTCCTTTTCGTTATTCATTTTCCTTTTCGTTTTTCATTTTCCTTTTCGATTTTGAATAGGAAAATGACCCATTTTCCTTTTCGTTATTCATTTTCCTTTTCAAATTTTTTTTTTCAAAAAATGTTTTTTTCGAAATTTTTTTTTTTCGATTTTGAATAGGAAAATGACTCATTTTCCTTTTCGTTATTCATTTTCCTTTTCGTTTTTCATTTTCCTTTTCGATTTTGAATAGGAAAATGACCCATTTTCCTTTTCGTTATTCTCCTTTTCAAATTTTTTTTTTCAAAATTTTTTTTTCGATTCTGAATAGGAAAATGACCCATTTTCCTTTTCGTTTTTCATTTTCCTTTTCGATTTTGAATAGGAAAATGACCCATTTTCCTTTTCGTTATTCATTTTCCTTTTCAAATTTTTTTTTTCGAAATTTTTTTTTCGATTCTGAATAGGAAAATGACCCATTTTCCTTTTCGTTTTTCATTTTCCTTTTCGATTTTGAATAGGAAAATGACCCATTTTCCTTTTCGTTATTCATTTTCCTTTTCAAATTTTTTTTGAATAGGAAAATGACCCATTTTCCTTTTCGTTATTCATTTTCCTTTTCAATTTTTTTTTTCAAAATTTTTTTTTTCGATTTTTTTTTTTTTTTTTTCGATTTTGAATAGGAAAATGACCCATTTTCCTTTTCGTTTTTCATTTTCCTTTTCGATTTTGAATAGGAAAATGACTCATTTTCCTTTTCGTTATTCATTTTCCTTTTCGTTTTTCATTTTCCTTTTCGATTTTATATAGGAAAATGACCAATTTTCCTTTTCGTTATTCATTTTCCTTTTCAATTTTTTTTTTTTCAATTTTTTTTTTTTTCGAAATTTTTTTTTTTTCGATTTTGAATAGGAAAATGACCCATTTTCCTTTTCGTTTTTCATTTTCCTTTTCGATTTTGAATAGGAAAATGACTCATTTTCCTGTTCGTTATTCATTTTCCTTTTCGTTTTTCATTTTCCTTTTCGATTTTGAATAGGAAAATGACTCATTTTCCTTTTCGTTTTTCATTTTCCTTTTCGATTTTGAATAGGAAAATGACTCATTTTCCTTTTCGTTATTCATTTTCCTTTTCGTTTTTCATTTTCCTTTTCGATTTTGAATAGGAAAATGACCCATTTTCCTTTTCGTTATTCATTTTCCTTTTCAAATTTTTTTTTTCAAAAATTTTTTTTTTCGAGATTTTTTTTTTCGATTTTGAATAGGAAAATGACCCATTTTCCTTTTCGTTTTTCATTTTCCTTTTCGATTTTGAATAGGAAAATGACTCATTTTCCTTTTCGTTATTCATTTTCCTTTTCGTTTTTCATTTTCCTTTTCGATTTTGAATAGGAAAATGACCCATTTTCCTTTTCGTTATTCATTTTCCTTTTCAATTTTTTTTTTCAAAAAATTTTTTTTTCGAAATTTTTTTTTTCGATACTGAATAGAAAAATGACCCATTTTCCTTTTCGTTTTTCATTTTCCTTTTCGATTTTGAATAGGAAAATGACCCATTTTCCTTTTCGTTATTCATTTTCCTTTTCAAATTTTTTTTTCAAAATTTTTTTTTTTCGAAATTTTTTTTTTTTCGATTTTGAATAGGAAAATGACCCATTTTCCTTTTCGTTTTTCATTTTCCTTTTCGAATTTGAATAGGAAAATGACTCATTTTCCTTTTCGTTATTCATTTTCCTTTTCGTTTTTCATTTTCCTTTTCGTTTTTCATTTTCCTTTTCGATTTTGAATAGGAAAATGACCCATTTTCCTTTTCGTTATTCATTTTCCTTTTCAATTTTTTTTTTCAAAATTTTTTTTTTCGAATTTTTTTTTTTCGATTTTGAATAGGAAAATGACCCATTTTCCTTTTCGTTTTTCATTTTCCTTTTCGATTTTGAATAGGAAAATGACTCATTTTCCTTTTCGTTATTCATTTTCCTTTTCGTTTTTCATTTTCCTTTTCGATTTTGAATAGGAAAATGACCCATTTTCCTTTTCGTTATTCATTTTCCTTTTCAAATTTTTTTTTCAAAAAATGTTTTTTTCGAAATTTTTTTTTTTTCGATTTTGAATAGGAAAATGACCCATTTTCATTTTCGTTTTTCATTTTCCTTTTCGATTTTGAATAGGAAAATGACTCATTTTCCTTTTCGTTATTCATTTTCCTTTTCGTTTTTCATTTTCCTTTTCGATTTTGAATAGGAAAATGACCCATTTTCCTTTTCGTTATTCATTTTCCTTTTCAAATTTTTTTTTTCAAAATTTTTTTTTTTCGATTTTTTTTTTTTCGATTTTGAATAGGAAAATGACCCATTTTCCTTTTCGTTTTTCATTTTCCTTTTCGATTTTGAATAGGAAAATGACCCATTTTCCTTTTCGTTATTCATTTTCCTTTTCAAATTTTTTTTTTCAAAATTTTTTTTTTTTCGAAATTTTTTTTTTTTCGATTTTGAATAGGAAAATGACCCATTTTCCTTTTCGTTTTTCATTTTCCTTTTCGATTTTGAATAGGAAAATGACTCATTTTCCTTTTCGTTATTCATTTTCCTTTTCGTTTTTCATTTTCCTTTTCGATTTTGAATAGGAAAATGACCCATTTTCCTTTTCAATTTTTTTTTTTTCAAAAATTTTTTTTTTCGAATTTTTTTTTTTCGATTTTGAATAGGAAAATGACCCATTTTCCTTTTCGTTTTTCATTTTCCTTTTCGATTTTGAATAGGAAAGTGACTCATTTTCCTTTTCGTTATTCATTTTCCTTTTCGTTTTTCTTTTTCCTTTTCGATTTTATATAGGAAAATGACCCATTTTCCTTTTCGTTATTCATTTTCCTTTTCAAATTTTTTAAAAAAAAAAAATTTTTTTTTTCGAAATTTTTTTTTTTCGATTTTGAATAGGAAAATGACCCATTTTCCTTTTCGTTTTTCATTTTCCTTTTCGATTTTGAATAGGAAAATGACTCATTTTCCTTTTCGTTATTCATTTTCCTTTTCGTTTTTCATTTTCCTTTTCGATTTTGAATAGGAAAATGACCCATTTTCCTTTTCGTTATTCATTTTCCTTTTCAATTTTTTTTTTTTCAAAATTTTTTTTTTTCGAATTTTTTTTTTTCGATTTTGAATAGGAAAATGACCCATTTTCCTTTTCGTTTTTCATTTTCCTTTTCGATTTTGAATAGGAAAGTGACTCATTTTCCTTTTCGTTATTCATTTTCCTTTTCGTTTTTCATTTTCCTTTTCGATTTTGAATAGGAAAATGACCCATTTTCCTTTTCGTTATTCATTTTCCTTTTCAATTTTTTTTTTTTTCAAAAATTTTTTTTTTCGAATTTTTTTTTTTCGATTTTGAATAGGAAAATGACCCATTTTCCTTTTCGTTTTTCATTTTCCTTTTCGATTTTGAATAGGAAAGTGACTCATTTTCCTTTTCGTTTTTCATTTTCCTTTTCGATTTTATATAGGAAAATGACCCATTTTCCTTTTCGTTATTCATTTTCCTTTTCAAATTTTTTTTTTTCAAAAATTTTTTTTTCGAATTTTTTTTTTTCGATTTTGAATAGGAAAATGACCCATTTTCCTTTTCGTTATTCATTTTCCTTTTCGTTATTCATTTTCCTTTTCGTTTTTCATTTCCCTTTACAATTTTGAATAGGAAAATGGCCCATTTAACTCTCAAGGTTATTTTTTTAAATTCTTTGACTAATCAGAACGTTAGAACCCCCCACTTTTAACCCTAGTAGTTGCAATGTTGCAGTCCCACAAATGTGTAGATATTTCTTTCAACCAAGCTTCGATTTGAAATTTTTAACCACTGTAATTATTCACAGTCTTCCACTGTAAATTGCAGAATATGTAACCTAAAAATTGTAAATTTTGGAAATACATTGGTTTGTTTTTATCGTAATTTGTTGAATTAATTTCTACTTAGTGTTTCAGCTAGAGTCATACGAATTCAAAATGTTCAAAATGTTTGGGTTCACCAATATGTTGTGTACAGAAGCTTATTAGGGACACGGATGATAAAAAACAATTTCGCCGCGGCGAGTTACTATTTTGCCCTGGCAACTTATTATCTCGCCGCGGCGAGTTACTATTTTGCCTCGGCGGCTTATTATCTCGCCCCGGCGACTTATCATAACGCTGCGGCGAGTTACTATCTCGCCTCGGCGACTTATTATTTCGCCCCGGCAACTTACTTTCTCGCCCCGGCGACTTATCATCTCGCCCCGGCGACTTATCATCTCGCCCCGGCGACTTATCATCTCGCCCCGGCGACTTATCATCTCGCCCCGGCGAAATACTATCTCGCCACGGCGAGTTACTATCTCACAAATGTGTAGACATTTCTTTTACTTAGAAATTCATGGCCGCCGTTTCTAAAAAAATAGAACATTGGGTCAAACAGCACTTTTTTTGCAAATAACTCAAAAGTGTTAAGGTTAAGCCAAATTCTTGGAGGGGTAAAAAATTTCAGGATGATGAAAACTACCTGTGGACAAATTTCCGTAAAATCTGATAACCGATGCTGGAGTTATTGCCCTTTTTGTTGGTCTTTGCTAATTTTTAGTTTTAGGTTGTCCGCCATCGTTGTTAGCAACTTTTAAATCATCTTACACAAAACCAGAAGGCAAAAATGAAGTAAAATTTGGCATAAATGTACCTTAGGGCATTATTTAAAAAGTTTTATTTGGGATTTTTTATCCATCCACAAATATGGTGACTGTTGCTCAAACTAGATGGAGATTTCCCCGGAAGGCATATGTCGCCTGCGTATCTATGTTTTCTTGTAAACAGGAAGAAAATGAGTTACGGTCATAAAAACTCTCTATACCATATAAAAAACACTATAGACTGAAGCTGCGTACAAAGTATCAAGTGGTCTGACTGTTGCATGCAGTTACCCGAAAAGTGTGACAAAAATTTTGCGTATATGTTTATTGTATATAAAACGTAAAGTGGTCTGTTGCATGCAGTTACCCGAAAAGTGTGTCGAAAATTTTGCGTATGTGTTCATTGTATATAAAACGTTTAAAAGTCTTCGTCAAACAGGAAGTAGCTATTTTTCTGGCATACAATTGCTTTTAACCTGACATTACTATGGGATGAAGCTACATGCCAAATATCAAGAGGTTGTGGCATGTAGTTGCCCGGAAAACTGCGACGAAAATTTTGCATATATGTTCATTGAAAATAAAACGTTAAGTATTGGTCATTTTGGCCAAACATAAATAGTTTTTTTTTCGGGCATAAAATAGCTTTACACCTCAAAGTATTATGGGATGAAGCTACATGTCAAATATCAAGAAGCTGTGGCATGTAGCTGCCCGGAAAACTACGACGAAAATTTTGCATATATGTTCATTGTATATAAAACGTTACGTATTCATCAAACAGGAGGTAGTTATTTTTCGGGCATAAAATCGCTTTACACATTATAATACTATGGGATGAAGCTACATGCCAAATAACAAAGGCTGTGGCATGTAGTTGCCCGGAAAACTGCGACGGAAATTTTTGTGAAACCGCAGGACGACGGATGGTGCCAAAGTAATCCCTATATGTCGCTTCTGCAACACGTTGCAGGCGACATAAATAGAACATAGGGAATAAAACTAACTTAAGGGCATAGCAACCCCCAAAAAATAATAGACGGAAGAAATTTGAAGTCACCATCCTCATTCAGAATGAAAAATTCTACAAAAGTCTCCATTTAAGGTTTCATTTGCACTAAACGTTCATATAAGAATACTAGACCAGGTGAGCGATTCAGGCTCTAGTTAAATCATGTAAATTGATCCGATGAAACCTGCTGCTGTTGCTAAAATAGAACAGGAGGGTTAAATAACAGGTTTATTGCAAAAAGCTTAAAACGGCCATAGAACTATATCAAAATTCTTGCAAAGGTAAAAAAAATAACGAACTTGTGAAGAATCAATCTCAAATATTCATTGCAAAAGACAAATCAAGGAGCACTCGCCGGAGATATGGATGATCAAAATAGTCCTGACTTGGTATAGGCGTTCAAATTTGAAACGTTTATGACGCTAACCCTCCCTGTTCAATTGCATTCATATGATCTGGTAGTAACAAAAACACAACTAAAACGAAATATGGAATGTGTGCAAGAAAGACACGATTCACATATAGACATCATATTTAGAAAATATCAAAATGAATTTCACTGCGTGTGAAGCGCTTTTCTGGATGAACCTTCATCAGACACGCTAGGAGTCGAAAAACTGGAAGACCGGTAACACATTCACAGTAGACCACCCATGACATATTGCTGAATGTTATAAAATGTCAGTATGCGGTTTGCGGATCTGCATTCGATGGAGTCGTACTAGTATATGAGGCCCCGTAATTGCCGAGTTGATGTAAACTCCAATGTGTCCTCAGTGCGAGCACTTGACTGCAGTGTTCCACAGGGAAGTTGCCTCAGGCCGTGGCTTTACCTAACCTACGCAGAAACAATTTTTGACATAGTCCCTCCCTCTATTTCAGTGTTTTTGCAGACGATCACACGGCAAACAGACGAGAGTTAAAACGTTGGTAACAGAGGAAAACGTGCCGTTACAGAACGTCAGGACTCTGCAGTGACCATCAATGAATGGATGAACCATAACAAATTAAAAATGAACAATGCAAAAGCAGAGTTCATTCTATTTGGAAGTACATGTAAGAAACAACTTGACAAATGTAACACAAAAGAAATAAACATCTGTGAAAACCAAATTAAATCTGAAAACTGTATTAGGTATCTTAGTGTATTTTTAGATGAATCTTTGAATTTTAAAGAGCACATAAAAAGAAAATGTAAAACTGCTATGATAAATTATTTTAAGATCAAAAGTATTAGAAAGTATCTGTCAAAAGAAGCCACTGAAACCCTAGTACTATCTTTGCTTATATCTCACTTAGATTACTGTAGTATTATATTGTATGGTATTTCACAAACTGAATTGTCAAAACTTGAAGGAATTCAGAAAATGTGTGCTTAACTTGTATTGTGTCGTTCTATGTATGACAAGCTCTGTTTGAATTGCATTGACTTCCAATTAAGGCACGTATTATTTTAAAATCTTAACTTATATGTATAACTGTTCTGTTCATATTGTACTATTGTATTTGATTGAACTTTTGTCCGTCGTCGTCCGTCGTCCGTTAACAATTTCAAAATCTTCCCCTGAAACCACTTAACCAATTTAACTCAAACTTTGCAGGAATGATTTATGAAACGTTGACAAAAAACGATCCTAATTTTAAAATGATTCGATAAGAAACATGGCCGCTGTTACTAAAAATAGAACAAAGGGTAAAATCACTTAAAATGGCTTATAAATCAGCAACAATAACATATAGAAAAAATCTGAAGGATCTTAGGCTCTTCAGAATCAAAAGCTCTACGATAGTCTCCATTGGGTCGAAGTTGTCAGATGACCCCTTATAGGCGTTATGGCCCTTTTAAGGTCAAGAATGGCGTTTTTCATGTTTTTGCCCTATAGAATGAAAACTACTGCAGATAGAAAAAAGCTGTTGCTTGCTTAAATGTTCAGCTCATTAAGCTCAACAAAAATCTCCTTTGGGTCGAAGTTGTCAGATGACCACTTTTAGGGGTCATGGCCCTTTACAGGTCAAAAATAGTGTTTTTTTGTGTCCTATAGATTGAAAACTAATGCAGAGAAAAAACAGATGTTTGCTTGCTTATACATGCATCTCTTTACTAAAGCTTCACAAAGGTATCCATTGAGTATCAGTGTTGTCAGATGACTCTTTAAAGAAAAGACCTTTATGGCTCAAGGACCAGGTGAGCAATTCAGACTCCTGGGAGCCTCTTGTTTCTCGTATATTATCCCAGACATACACGATAAATCCGAGGCTTGTGCTATTTGTATCACATTTGGATTTCAAGTGATTTTTGATAGCGATAGACTGGTACCTCGTTGTCGTCCTTATCTGAACAGAATGGAACCGTAAAAGTTGGAGAAAAGATTGTGTTTGCCTTCATGTTCAGCTAATAGAGTTAAACAAAATTGTCCAAGAATTAAAATTGTCAGATGACCACGTTATAAGTGTTATTGTCCCCTTTTAGCCTTATACATTGAAAGGATAAAAGATAATGAAAATTAAGGTTTTGATTGCTTAAATTTCCAGTTAATTAAGCTTTACAATGGTTCCAGGCTGTTGGCAATGAGAAATATTGATACATTGAGTATGTTGTTATAGCCAGCTGGGAGCCTCATGTTTATAATGTGGATTTCCTATCTCTGGGGTCCAAGTACTTTTAAAGAGGAATATATTACCGCAATGACCAAACAGCTCATTAAAATTAATTGCAGTTGCAGTTAATATTTCTGATATGGTCTCGTGTTCATTTTGCTCCATATCCTTAAATAATTTTTAGTCTTAAGAATGTGAACCAAAGAATATAGGGAAAAACTTTTGCATACTTAAATGTTTTGGTAATTGAGCTCTACAAAATTGTCCATTTGGGTGATATTGTCAGATGGTCCCATAATTTCCAAAGCAAAAAGTGGATTGTACTTTATAGGCGGTGTGCTACGACAGAAAATAGTGACTAGCAGTTGCTTGTTTAAAAGCCCATTTAATGAGCACTACAAAGGTTCAAGGTGGATGCTGGCAATGCAAAATATTGATACATTGAGTCCTTGAAGCCAGGTGAGCGATCCAGGCTCCTGGAAATCTTTTTTATGTCGCTTGCAACGTGTTTCAAAGCGAAATAAAGGAGTCACTGTGGCACAATCCGTCACTTTGTGTCCTTCATCATGCCTCCACACAAAAACTTCCGTCTGGTTTTTTCAGCAAGTACATTAATAAACCTCTTGATATTTGTCATGCATTTTTGTCCTATTGTACTATTAGGTACATGTATATGCCCCAAAAAGGCCTACTTACTGTTTGCCAAGAACTTGATTTTTTTCACATTTAGTGACCTTATAGAGAATTTTCATCGAAGTCTTTATGGAATATATGCCAGAGAGACACGATCCCATATACATTTTATACATGAGTCGCCAGGGCGAGAGAGTTAACTCGCCGGGGTGAAATAGTAACTCGGCGTGGCGAGATAATAAGTCGCCGAGGCGAGGTAGCAAGTCGCTGCGGCGAGATATTTACTCGCCGAGGCGAGATAATAAGTCGCCGAGGCGAGATAGTAAGTCGCCGGGGCGAGATAGTATCTTGCTGGGGCGAGATGGTAACTTGCCGGGGTGAGATAATAAGTCGCCAAGGCGAGATAGTATTCGCCGAGGCGAGATAATAAGTCGCCGATGCGAGATAGTAACTTGCCGGGGCGAGATAGTAACTTGCCGGAGCAAGACAAAAAGTCGCCGCGGCGAGATAGTAAGTCGCAAGGCGAGATAGTCACTTGCCGATGCGAGATAATAAGTCGCCAAGGCGAGATAGTAACTCGCCGTGGCGAGAAATTTTTTTGTATGCGTGTTCCTGATAAGTTTCCGGAGTTGTGCATGTAGGGACTCATTTTTATTTTTAACGTAATTTTGTCCTAATAGGTTGAAAACTTCCAGTCAATCGTGAAACTATCCATCAGTGTTCTGTGACTTATCAGGCTATACACCAATCCTAGGTATTTTTAATAAGTGTACTTTGCTTTAAAAGTATTACTTTTTTCTACGATGAACTTTTCAGCTTTTGGAAATAAAAAATCGTTTGCGTATCAACGAACTCGTGTTCTGACACTGCATTTTATTCTGCAAACTGAAAATGATTGATCTATAAGCGCAAAGAGTAAAAATTTTTAAATGCATGTTATATATGTAATTCAGTTTTTTGGTTTTTTTTGCTTTCATTTGTAATTGACCGTTATGAACGCGGCAAGTGTGTTGCAACAAGCAGGAACTACGTACTTATCCTTCCGTAGCATCTGAGTTCATTCTCGTTGCGATTTGAGTTCGCGAAAAGCGGTTGCTGATTGCTTCTCTGTTTTTTTGTTTAGTTTTAACTGATTGTGTATTCGCCTTTTGGGACTATTAACATGTCCCATTGATACTTCGCTGCCGCTATTATTCTACTATCATGTTCGGTTTGTCGTTGTATTTAACTGGACTACTCTTTATTTCTTTCTAGCCTGCAATTTGTTGTACATTGTATACAGTTTGATCATTCTACAGTTTCTTCAAATTGGTGATCAAGTTATATATGATTTTATTGAAACAAAAAGGTTTTGACGTGATGAAAAGTGTATGATACGGTGTATCACCCATTTTACAACGAAAAATTATATAACATGTTCTTTTTTTTTAAATCTTGATTTTCCTATTCTTGAATGATTTGAGTTAAGAAATATGATTACCAGCATCTTATAGAATGTCTCTCTATTAAGTTTGGTTTAAGCTTTAGATCAGATGTGAACTGAAATTATTGTTCATTTTTACCGGGCAATCTAAGCCTTTGGAAGAGGAATTATCATCCGCATAGGTTAAACAGAGTCATAATTGACCTCTTAATTGTTTTTTTTTTTTTTTTTTTAACTGTTACGTGTATTTATATGCTCTTCATATTAAAATGGTATTTGGCAACATCAACCTTTTGGCTAAAGGTCCGAGCGTCTGATCGGTCCATTAATAAAGGTTATAACATAACTATCGAGCGGTGATGTTCAATCTCAAATGCCCAAGAAGAAAAGACGAAACAATACAGAGACACATCAGAGAACTAGAAGATCATGATGGTCCTGACTTTCCAGAGGCATTTCCAGAGAAATGGTTGGTTTAACCAGGCTCTAAGATACCAAGCCTTTCTCTTATTCCGACCCGAGCGTATAGTAGTAACAGAAAACACAACACGGTTAAACGTTGTGACACACAAGATATAGAGATAGTAAGGTGATCATCTCAGAAAAACAAACAACCAAAACTAATTAAAACAATCACGATCCATTTCATCTAACATTTTTTTTTCTGCAATGGCTGACATCGAGGAAAAAATTGTAAAGACTGTATCAGACGTATATCTACTGAAAAGCGGCCAAGGAGACTACGGTGTTGGGTAAAAAGACATAAAATGACATATGTTCACCATATGCAGATGTTGTAATGGTTACTTAATTAATGGTCAAGCGG
This sequence comes from Arcuatula senhousia, assembly GCA_963971305.1. NCBI lineage: Eukaryota > Metazoa > Mollusca > Bivalvia > Mytilida > Mytilidae > Arcuatula > Arcuatula senhousia. The sequence goes on from CAXARO010001153.1 coordinate 12,613, forward strand.
TGCACCACATAGGCTTAATTTTCCGCCCCTATCCACCTCTCCCCTTTTCCTGTGGTTCTTCAAAATATACCGGTCCTTTGTGTCCCATCCCATCCCCATATTTAATTTATCATCATCATTTCATGTTCATTGTATCATCCTTTTCATGTTCATCGCCTGTAAATAACCTATATAGCGTTGCACGGGCGTAAAAGACCAACTCACTCACCCAATACAAAATTCATGTGAATTTCACTTGCCGGAAAGGATATTTACTGGCCAGGGGCAAGCGGACCAGTGCTAGTCGTCTAAAGAGATGCAACTAGCAAACTTGGGGGACAATTTTGTGACATTTTGATTTTAAACATGTTTGTCTGTTTCAAATGCCTATGCATGTAAATCTGTTTACTTTATGTTTGCCCCTGTGACAATAACCGTGTCGGGGGCATACAGTTTTACTTATGCACGTTTGTCCGTTCGAAAATTTCAGTCAAGCAATTTTTCGGAAACCATACATGAGAACTACCCATATTAGAAATTTGGGTGGTTAAGTATGTCAAATAGTATTTTCTTAGAAATTTTTAGATCTGTCGGATTTCTAGCCCTATTTAGCGGCCGGCCGATATGTGAATTAAATGAAATAAATTGCCTCAGGGTTTGTTTTCACAAACTGTGCAAAAAAAATGTTTTAAAATTTGACACGCTCTTCAGTATACTGAATTGTATGTACGAAGCGAATTCTGGACCTGTCGGACATCAATTTCCTGTTTGGTACTCGCGTGCTAAGCCGATATGAAAATTGGTATACAAATCCCCGTGTTAAACTTTTCCCAGAAGCCGCACATGAGAATGATTTAAAATTTGGTTTTGAAGTTCAGTATAACAAACTATAGGTATTTAAGCGATTTTTAGAGACCTTTTGGCAATCATCGAGTTCGAGTTCGAGTCAGAGTTAGAGTTCGAGTTATTATTCGAGTTCGAGTTCAAAATTTCAACTCGAACTCGAAAAATAACTCGAACTCTAACCCGAACTTTAACTCGAACTTGATTCGTAACTCGAACTTTAACTCGAACTCTAACTCTGACTCAAACTCGAACTCGAACTCGATGATTACCTACACCCCTAAATATGTCGGCCAAAGTTTGTCATTAGTCAAAAATTATCTTTATAAGGTAGCAACTATTTGATTTAAATGCGGGAGGGGGGTGCATGGATATTTTCTTCCTGTCTGTTTATTTTCGGAAAATAAAAAGCTACGCCGAGCGCAGCATGATACGACCGCAACAAGTTTAACCCTGTACGTTGGAGTCCTAATATGGATAGTCCATTGCTTTGGTCACATGAAGCCCATGGTGGACTTACAAAGCTTTTTGACACATGCATCCTGTGGTGGACTTAAAAATACATTTTTGACACATATATATTTACATCAACACCTAATAAAAAAAGCCTTATTTATATACATGTAATAACTACAACTTAATTTTAAGTATAACACTATTTGCCTTGACAAACTTTTAAAATTGGTGTTTTTTGTCCCCTTTGACCCCTAATTTCTCGAAAACCGTAAGAGATATTGCAAATCTGATTGAAAACGCAGCCAGGGATTTTCACAAGGATACAATGAAAAATAGATTTTGAAAATCGGACCAAAAATAAAAAAAGTTAATTTTATGGGCGTTGCCTGTCTTTAGCCCCCTGTAGCAATGTAATGGTGAAATACATATCAAAATCATTGACACATATAGTAGACAGAATTTTATGAGCACTTCAACAAAAAAAGAATTTTCAAAATTGAATGAATAATGAACATGTCAATAAACCCGTTTTAGCACCTTTGGCCCTTTTTTTCTAAAACAGTAGGGGCCACAAACCCCAAATACAAAACGAACATTCCTTTAGTGGATATAATCATCATATTTAAACTTCATAACAATTGGCTGGCCCACTACAACTTAATGTTGGTAAAAAACTATTTGCCTGGACAAACTTTTATAAATGGCAGTTTTGGCCCCTTTGACCCCTAATTTCTCGAAAACAGTATGAGATATTGCAAATCTGATTGAAATACGCAGGCAGGGATTTTTACAAGGATTCCAATGAAAAAAAGATTTTGAAAATCGGACCACAAATAAAAAAGTCGATTTTTTTGGTGTGGCCCCTTTTTGACCCCTTATAGCAATGTAACGGTACAAGATACATCAAAGTTGTTGTTACATTTTGTTAACAGAATTTATTGAGAAATACAATAAAAGAAGAATGATCAAAATCGGATGAAAATTAAACATTCTACAGACGTTTTGTCAATACCCCCGATTTAGCACCTTTTGGCCCTTTTTTCTACAGAAACCCCAAATGCAATACCAACCTTCCTTTAGTGGTTATAAACATCATATCAAAATTTTATAACAATTGGTTCTCTACAACTAAAGTTATCCCACGGAATGAAAGTGTCTACAGACGACGACAACGACGACAACGACAACGACATCGCCATAACACAATACGATCGCAAAAAATTTGCGGTCGTATAAAAAAACGAGCCTATTTTTTTGTGCGGTAGTGTGCGCATTTTTTGTTTTATTTTCAATCTTTTATAATTTTTTAGCAAAAAAATACCATCCTGCCTTTTTTAATTCAAAGCACTGTCCTGCCGTTTTATTTCTGGATGTTTGCCATCCTGCCATTTTATTTCAAAGTTTACCATAGCCCCCCCCCCCCTTTAACAATCAAATGATCGCTCCCTAAACAACCAAAGATTATTCTTTCTGGGAAATTATGTTTTCATATACTGTGTTCATATATGTTTAGAATCAAATATGAAATTTTGTTGAAATTTGGTATTGTACCCAAATAAATGAATCTAAGCAAAAGAGACTAAATTACAAAAATGATGTTCTACTCTCTACCTGACTTTTAATTAGAATACTTCTTAAACTTTAAAAGTTCAAAGATTATAAATCCCTTTAAAAAGCATATTTTAACATATATCTCCATCGATGACACATGACGATCATATAGTATTTTCATGTCCTAAGTAATGTCCAAACCAAAGTCGTCGTATTTTTATGCTATTTGTTTTTATGTCAAGAAGGGGGTCTTTTATCGACACTTTAGGATTTGGCTTGAATCAAATGTAGTTTATTATCAATCTAAGGCCATTTGCAAAACAGTGAGCAGCGACCGCTGGTCACATTGAAGGAAGCACTGGTTGTTGTTCTTTGTTGATGTTTTAAATCGTTGTCAATGTTGAAGTTGTGTCGCGTACACTTATTCCACATCTCGTTATCTTTTATGGATGTGCGGTGAATAATGAATAGATAATTTCGCCTGAATAGACAATTTCGCCTCTTTAATCTATTTATACATGTATATGCATGTATTTTGTCGATAGCCCAATATATTGGTGGCGACAAAGTTTAATTCGGTTTTATATTCCTTTTGTTATATTATATTCTATTGTAAGTTGTCTCTCACCCAAAGTTTTGTCTTTTACTATTCATAGTTATGCGTGAAATGTAAAAGTATTAGAATATAAGTCTATGATTTTTTATACTGTGCTTTTTTATATTGACCAGTTTGTTCGCATTGACCTGTGTGCCTTTCGTTAAGTATTCTTTAATATCAACTTCTTTCTGTTATTCCGGTATCTCGCTTATAATCTGAAAATAAGTTTTCAGTATTAAAAATATGAGTTCTGCTTGTGCTTTAATATTATCGGCTACCCCACAAACTCTTCACAAAGTTTTGCTACATTTCAACAGGTGTTTCTTTGTCGTGTTAACGTTATATACCCTCTCAAAAAATAAAGACAACACACAAACAAAAATAGAAATTACATCACATAAAAAAAGTCGTGCTTTCTATCATCAGTTGTTGCAATAAGAATTTTGACTAAGTTATTGCAATTTTAAAGGGGCGACTTTTTCTTTAGTTTGCTAAACTTTTGTGAAACTATTAGCAATTCGAGGGCGCATGCCGTTAAGAATTGTGTCAATCAATTTGTTTGCAAGACAGCACTCAAACTGCTATCCTCTGTTTCAAAAGAACGTTGCGCGCAAGATTTCTTATTATCAGATTTCAAACACACACATCACTCATTTTCCCGTAAAGTGTACAATTATAACGTAAAAATGCCGTGTTTGTCTCGCCTGCGACTTTAGTCGCTGAAGGCGAGACATAAGTATTACTTTCCGGCGGCGGTTGCGGCGGCGGTGGCGACGGCGTAAACTTTTTGTAAGACTTTTGTGGAAAATGAATTACAAGAAAAGTATAAAAGCTAGGCATCTAATATTTGGTATACAGACAGTTGGGGTTATGGTTTATGCAACTGGCACCATGCCGTTTGACCTTGACCCCAATTTAATGGTTCAGCCACTCTGTGAACTTAGATGTTTTTTCTGGCCAAAAAACCCTTTATAAGACTTTTGTGGAAAATGCATTAAGTAAAAAGTATAATAGCTAGGCATCTGATATCTGATATTCAGACACCTGGAGTTATGGTCTATGCAACCGACACCATGTTCTGTGACCTTGACACATTTTTCATGGTTCAGTGACTCTGTGGACTTTTTTTTGGATGATTTTAGGGAAAATAAAAACTTTTGTGGAAAATAAATTTAGTTTAAAGTATACTAATGGAAAAAAGAAACTGTGCATGTCTATTGAAAATCAATTGTACTCATATTTCTCTTAATCAGAAAATCGTAAAAAATGCAGTTATCGAGTTAAAATTTTCACTGAATGTCGAGTGGACCATGCAGATCATTTTTGGGTAAAAATCCGAAATTTGTGTAATTCCAGTTTCTGAGATTCAAAAAACCACTTTTTTAACCCAAAAATGAAAAATCAAGATTTTCAATGAAAATTAAAGCTGTTAACTTTCAACCGCTAAAAGAATAATCGTTTTTGGTGAAAATCAGCAGAGAAAACTTAATTTCAAAACTGTGCATTTTTTCCAAAGTGTGATTTTGTGAATTTCAAATTGACACTCCCTGATTTCAAACTGCAAACAAAACATTTTTTAGGGGTCTAAAATGATTTTTTTTGTCCACATCTTTACAAAGATGATTTTGCAATACTTTTGTGATAAAATGTATCAAATACTAAATAAAATTTTGAATTTGTGATTTTTCAAAGTGATGCACAGTTTCTTTTTTCCGTTAGTATATAATAGTTAGGCATCTGATATTTGATATACAGACATTTGGGGTTTAGGTGTGTGACCTTGACCCCATTTTCACTGTTCAGTGACTTTATGAACTTAGATGATTTTCGGGTAGAAAATGAGTTCGTAAGTAAGTAAATTCTTTATTTCAAGAGGGTTACACAGTTTAAGTGAAAAGTATAATATCATAGCTATAGGCATCTGATATTTGGTAATTATGGTATGGTATAAACAACTGACGTCACCATGTAATGTGACCTTGATCCCATTTTCATAGTTGAATGACTAAGTTAATGTTGGTCTTTTTCATTGTTTCTCAATAACTATGGTATCTAGAACACACTTCAGACATTTTTGTGATGGTTTAAATGGAATTCTCTCATCTGTCACATGACCTTGACCTTAACTTTTCTGAAGGCCCAGCTAGACTTTCAATGAGTGTTGTAATGGTGCCGACAGGCGAGACATACTTTAGTTTTAACTCTTGTTGTCTTCTGAGACCTACCAGTTTGGCACTGTTTCCATAGAATAAAATTTTATTGTAATATTTTATTGTAATATTTTGAAAAATATAATATTTTAGAGAAAAAATATTTAGATTAAAATCATATTAGGCATTAAATGAGATTGTTCCTATGTCCAATGAACGTCGGTATAATTTTAGAGATATCGCAAAAATTAAATATGGCTGCCCAGTTTTCAAACTAAAGACAAAACATGCATCAAAACACCAATTAGTATAGTCGAAACAGCGGCATTTACCTTTACCATTTGTTTATATACAGAAAGAAAAGATGATCGGAAAGGGATTTTATTAAGTAGGTGTGCGCTTTCTTATTGCGCAGTTAGGCTTGTCGCATGCGCAGATCCAATTTATTCAGATGGTAACGGATTTCCTTAAGATTAGAATTTTCAGAAGTTCTTTAAAAAGCATCGATGTCTCGTGTTATACGTTTGTTATGGTATTGGTAAGGCTTCTGAAGTACCCATTTGACTCTTGATTCACTACACTCTTCCCATTTTTTTAAAAATCCCTAAACCTTTCTTTTCACACTGTTTGTCATTTGTTGGAATGTTTTTAAGATTTTCTTTTACAAAAATGGTATTTCAGAGCAAGACATTGTTTTAGGACTGATTTCGTCCCTCGAAATAAATTAAAGGGGAATTCCCTTGTTCAAAACTCTTTCATACGGGCGAATTTCACACCTAGTATTGAGCCTGTTGTTAACCACTAAAAGAGGAATTATCGTTCTGACAATGGTTGTAACAGAAAACGATTTACACCTGGTTTTTGAACCAAAAAGCTACTGTTTCAAGCATAGGTCACCAGAATTACTGGATGTTAACTTAGGCCTTCACTTTCAATATTCTTTAAAATTTAGATATGCGAAATCGCTATAGTGCCACCCGATATTTTTAAACACTTAAGGTATTGGAGCAGAGTCTTCAATGTTTGTGAAAATGAGAGCCAGAAGATCGTGCTCAGCGTTCTTTTTTGAAACCAGAAAGAGCACGAGTTAAGTCGTGATGCAAGCATTTAGTCGGTATAACTACTATTGGCGCTACGTATCCATCAGTTAGAACATGCGAGTTTTGCTTAAGCCATACGTTATATTAATTATTCTTCAATGCCCATACCAAATGTCACATTCGTACGACAATGTTTAGTTGAAATTCAATAGTTTTTATTTCAATGGTTCCTTGGTATGTTGCGTTTCTTATTTAAGAAAGTATAGTGAAACGATAAAGTACCCTCCTCGTTCTTGTAATATTGGATGCGGTGATGAGATTACTGACGAGTGCTAGTGTAGATAGAACCAAGAAATTATTAGTATGAAAGAAAGGAATATTACAAATGAACCTATGGCTACAACTTATTGTTATATAAGATTATATGAGTAGACTTAAACATTTGTTTTAACAGGAAACTGTCATTTATTATGTGACGATCGCCTCATAATTTATCTGGCGACCGCCACTTAAACTATGGCGGCGGCCCCTTTATTTATCTGGTGGTCACCACATATTATAACACAATCGCCACTTAAGTAAATGGCCGCCACCACTTATTATGTCCCAACATCCACTTTATTTATTTTGCGGCCGCTATATAATAGGTGCCGGCCACCAGATACATTTAGAGGCAGCTACCATAAATATTAAGTGGCGGCTGATAAAATAATTAGTGACGACAGTAATATTATTATTTGTAGCCGCAACATAATAAGTAGCGACCGCAATGTATCAAAGTGGCGGCCGCAATTTAATAATCTTGTTAAAAACAAATATTTAAGTCTTGCTTGGCACTACATGTAACAGGCTTCCATAAGATTAACTATTTAAGACAAAATACAACATGCCTGACTATTACGACCTTTACAAACAAAATTAAAGCGCTAAAGCGTTAAAAGGCAGAGCTAAATCTAAGCACTTAAAATAAAGAACGATCTGTGTTTCATAAATTTGAAACATAGCAAATCAGTTTTGTTTGTTTCCTCCACACACTTACATATTTGTTAAGAAATCTGTAATTTAGCTCCGCCCACTTTATCAAAGGTCAAAGGCCAACAATGCTAATCGTCAACAAGTATTGATACACGATATGTAGTGCACATCTATATCGCATTTATGTTGGGGTATAAATATATACCGCTTATTTTAGACAATCCGTATAACATTTAAAATACAATATACGATTAATGTTCTGTAATAGATCCTCTGGTAGCAATATTGACTGACCGATTTACCCTGTCTAGACGGAAAAAAAACCGCGAAAATCAGATAGCTTTATGGCTCCTTAAGGCTCTGCCTAAAAACCGTTATGGTCGCTAACAATATAAAAATCATAAAAATGTCAAGGTATAGTGAGGTATTTCGTCTTGTTTTTTCCTCTTTTCTTCTTGGATATTAGGATCGATCATCCCAGTTCGGTATTTTTTTGTTATTTCCTTTTTTAAAAGGTAAAATTGGCGTTTTTATCGTGACCTTGGTCGATTACTTGAGCTCTTAAAAAAATCTCACTAAATATATATTAGGCACAAAAATAAACGATACCAAAATTATTAAACTGATCTTAAGGCTGACTTCTTAAACAGGTAACTTAACACGGTTTTAAATAAAAACTACCAGTTTTATCATTTTAAGCTACAAAATTGAACAGTTTAAAAGTGGAAAAAAACAATCGTATGATCTTTAAATAGCGTGATGAAAGAGTGACAGTGTGCTACTTTCAGAGTTTTTGAGCGCCATTTTTCAAAAGCACTTTTCTGACGCTTCGATTGCTTTTTAGCTCACCTGGCCAAAGGCCATGTGAGCTATTGCCATCACTTGGCGTCCGTCGTCGTCGTCCGTCGTCGTCGTCGTCGTCGTCATCCGTCGTCATCGTCGTCGTCGTCGTCGTTAACTTTTCTTCAAACTTCTTCTCCCCTGAAACGGCTGCACAGATTCAAACCAAATTTGGTCTGGTGGTACTTTAGGGTATCCCCCACAGAACTGATGTGGGGATTTTTGATTCGTCGAAAAACATGGCCGCCGTTGCTAAAAATAGACCAGGGGGGGGTCAGACTACTGTTTTTGGCTTGTAAATCAAAAAGTATAAGATAGATGAAATCTTATGCCACGCTACTGCTTCAGCATCAAAAGCTCTACAAAAGTCATCATTGAGTCAAAGTTGTCAGATGACCCCTTATGGGAGTAACGGCCCCTTAAAGGTGAAAAATAGCATTTTTTCATGTTTTTGGCCTATTGAATGAAAACTATTGCAGATAGAGAGAAGCTGTTGCTTGCTTAAATGTTCAGCTCATTTAGCTCTACAAAAGTCTCCGTAAGGTCAAAGTTGTCAGATGACCCCTTACAGGGGTTACGACCCCTTAAAGGCAAAAAAAAAGTGTTTTTGGTCATAGAATGAAAACTATTGCAGATAGAGAAAAGCTGTTGCTAGCTTAAATGTTCAGCTCATTTAGCTCTACACAAGTCTCCATATGGTCGAAGTTGTCAGATGACCCCTTATAGGGGTTACAGCCCCTTAAAGGCAAAAAATAGTGTTTTTTGCCTATGGAATGAAAACTATTGGAGATAAAGAAAAGTTGTTGCTTGCTTAATTGTTCAGCTCATTTAGCTCTACAAAAGTTTTTATAGGGTCAAAGTTGCCAGATGACCCCTTATAGTGGTTACGGCCCCTTAAAGACAAAAAATAGTGTTTTTGGCCTAAAGTAAGAAAACTTTTGCAGATAGAGAAAAGATGTTGCTTGCTTAAATGTTCAGCTTAATTAGCTCTACAAAAGTCTTTCTAGGGTCGAAGTTGTCAGATGACCCCTTTAAGGGGTTATGGCCCTTTAAAGGTGAAAAATAGTGTTTTTTGCTTTTGACAGATAGAGAAAAGCTTTTATTGCTTAAACATTCAGCTCATTTATCTATACAAAAGTCTTCAAAGGGTTGACATTAAGACCAGGTGAGCGATTCAGGCTCCTGGGAGCCTCTTGTTTCAAGTCCAATTCATAAATGGCGTCAGTTCAGCATTAGCTATGCAATAAATGATGAACCAGTTTCGAGCACGGATATGATTTTCTTGTATCTTCTTGTAAATTATTCATTCTATTCATATAACAAATTGCAGTCAAACAGTTTCGTGGAACTATGTTAAAATTAAACTTGTATCGTTTCTTTTTGTGGCTTGTATATATGGCCCCTTATTGAAGTTATGGGCGTTAAAGGGCAGATTTTATCTTGTAACTTGAAAACTGTACAAAACACAAAATATCAATCAAAGCTATTAAACAAACGGTAAATTTTGTTTTGCTATATACTAGTATGCATATTTCAAGAAAACCTTTAATCAGCATTTAAACATTAGAAGGTCGAAAACCAACAATATATCAAAAGAAAAACAATCGTTTCCAAAAAGCAAAAAGAAAGAAGAATCGATTACTTAGTACATAAATTTTCATCTAAAACTGATTAGATTTGTCAAGTGACACCTAGTAGGAACTATGACTTCTCCACTCAAAAAATTTCAATTAGATATGGGATTTTGATCTCTCAGATGTTGCTTTGTCATTGGGTTTCGTTTTGTTTTACTTTACCGAATTTGACAAACTTAATCGATTATTGGCAGCGCGACGAGTGTGCTTACTCTTCTGAAGCAAATGAGTTCACTTTCGTTACGACTGGAGTTCGCGTTGTTGATTGATATTCAGTGATTTTTGTGTTTCCATGTTTTACATGTTCTCTGTTTTTGTCCCGATAACTTGTTTTGTCTCTGCCCTTTCGGACTTTTAAAATCCGGATACCCCATTTGTACCTTTGCTTCTTTAGCATAAAGAAATACTAGTAGTTTATTTTGCTTCTGAGCCTGAAAACCATAGTTAATTGAAAAAGGTTTAGCATGCTTAAATGCTTACCTTAAAAAGTATACATAAAGCAATCTCTGAGTTGACCTTTGTTTTAAAATATACAAAAAAATATTGCGATTATCAGGTCATTAAATATCAATATTGTAAACAAATCAAAATGAAACAAAACAAGGTATAATTGAAACTGGATGCAGTTTCGAATGTCTCCCAAACGAAGTCCCATTAATCACATGGGAAAAATTTGTGAGGGTGCTTACCTATAAATACAAGTTTTACAAAAGTCCAAAGGGTAAGCAAAATCCTGAAAATGCCTTTAAATGCATTTTTAGAACCTCATGGGAAAAATTTGGGCAGGGGTTCCCCTGTAAATCAAAGTTTTACAGAAGTCTCACGAGTAAGCAAAATCCTGGAAATGCCTTTAAATGCATTTTTAGAACCTCATGGAAAAAATTTGGGCAGGGGTTCCCCTTATATTTCAAGTTATTTAGTATTCTATCATTTGAGGGGTGGGGAATGACCCCCCCTCACACGCCCCTATGGTACCAAATAATTCATGTACCCCTATGGTACCAAATGATTTGTCTTATCATAAGGAGTAATAATATATATGGTTATAGGGTGGGGATCTCAATGGTTTTCAGAATATTTAGTATTTTGTCATTTGAGGGGGGTGGGGCATGACCTCCCTTAGACCCCCATAGTATCAAATGATTTGTCTTATCATAAGGAGTAATAATATATGTGGTTATAGGGTGGGGATCTCAATGGTTTTCAGAATATTTAGTATTTTGTCATTTGAGGGGGTGGAGCATGACCCCCCCCCCCCTTAAGACAATGAAGCGGAGGGTATTACATAATACCTCACCACTAAATGTGGCCAGGTATGAAAATTAAAATATATAAGGTAACACAGTATTTCCAAGTTTAAGATAACACATTATCAAGTTATATCACTTTTCCCATAGACTTCTATAGTAAAATTTTGCAAAACCCCACCCCCTTTTGAGACCCCAAAAATATATGTTCCCTCCAACATATTGAAAAAAAATTTTCGGGAGGATCATCTAGGAGTATGGGCCTATCAAGTCATATGATATCAAGCGATTTCGTCTATCGGTTTCTGAGAAACGCCGCAGACAAGTGTTCGAAAAAACGCGCCCGGAAAGAAGAAAAAAAAAAATAATAATAATAATAATAAGAATAATAAGAACTGAGCAAAAACAACATGTCTCCAAACTTCGTTTGGGAGACATAATGACAAATCGCTAAGTATCATTATATAATTATTTTCCCTGGACAATAAATTTTAATTTTTATGATAGTCTATACCACTGCATTAGAATGTTAAAATACAGTAGAGATTAATCGTTCCCATAATATAACAAAACAATACCAGTTTGTATTTATCTCTTAAAAATAACAAAGAGAAGATTCTCAATCTTTGTCTGATGTCCCGTCCTTTTTGAAAGAACAATCAAAGATCATCTGCAGCAAACAACAAGAGGCTCCCAGGAGCCTGAATCGCTCACCTGACATATGTGCCTGAAGTAAAGGTTATTAGATTAATAAGAGGGTCATCTGACAATATGGTGGATCTAAAGGTGCTGATCACTTTTGTTCTCAATCAAAATCTAAAAATCTGTCACCCTTTTAGAGTTATTTGCAAAAAAATGCAGTTTAACCAAATGTTCTATTTTTAGCCACAGCGGCCATGTTTTACAACCAATCAAAAATCCCCACAACAGTTCTATACACCTAATAATAATAAACAATAATACCAAGTTTGGTTCCATTTGGACTTAAAGTGTCAGAGGAGTTAACATTTTCAATATAAGGAAATGCAGTTAAAATGCTCAATTTTGACGTTCCAAGGGCAATAACTCCTCAAAGGAAAGGTCCTACAACATTGACCCTGTTACAAATTTTGTGGATCTTGATGGGCTTAACAATATGCAATTTAAATTTCTCAAATATCTTGTATAGTTTTCAAGATATTGAGCTAAACAGGTGCAAAATTTGCAAAACATCCACAAAAAGGGCAATAACTCCTACATGGGTTGTTGGATTTTCTTCAAAATTTCAGAGCTGGTAGATCTTGAGGTGCTGATCACTGTTGTTCCCAATCAAAATTTTGAAATCTGTCACCGTTTTAGAGTTATTTGCAAAAAAACTGCCATTTACCCCTATGTTCTATTTTTAGCCACAGCAGCCATGTTTTACGACCAATCAAAAATCCCCACATCAGTTCTATACACCTAATGCTAATAAACAACTATACCAAGTTTGGTTCCATTTGGACTTAAAGTGTCAGAGGAGTTAACGTTTTCAATGTAATGAGGAAATGCTGTTAAAATGCTAAATTTTGACGTTCTAAGGGCAATAACTCCTAAAAGGAAAGGTCCTACAACGTTGACCCTATTACATATTTTGTAGATCTTGATGTGCTTAACAATATGCAATTTAAATTTCTCAAATATCTAGTATAGTTTTATAGATATTGAGCTAAACGTGCAAAATTTGCAAAAAATCCACAAAAAGGGCAATAACTCCTACACGGGTCGTTGGATTTTTTTCAAAATTTCAGGGTAGGTAGATCTTGAGGTGCTGATCACTTTTACCCTATGCCAGAATTTTGATATCTGTAGCCGTTTTTGAGTTATTTGCAAAAAACTGCATTTTACCCCTATGTTCTATTTTTAGCCATGGCGGCCATGTTTTACGACAAATCAAAAATCCCCACATCAGTTCTAAGCACCGAATGCTAATGAACAACCATACCAAGTTTGGTTGCAATTGGACTTATGGTGTCAGAGGAGTTAACGTTTTAAAAAGTTTACGGACGACGGACGACGGACGACGGACGACGGACGACGGACGGACGACGGACGCCAAGTGATGACAATAGCTCACATGACCCTTCGGGTCAGGTGAGCTAAAAATCAAATATCTAACGAGAGCATAGTTTCGATACACGTGTATTTTTTTCTATTTATGATTTTGCATCAAAGCGTTGTAAAGTTGTGCTTTGGAGATCTGAATTTTGGTTACTTTATTACTTTAAGAAGTAATAAAGTAAAATGAAAATCAAAAAGGTGTGTGTGTCTGTTGGTGTTTAACACCCTTTATCAACGCACCTTGGCCATGTAGGGCGGTCAGTGTTTAATGATGGAGGAAACCGGAGTACCCGGAGGAAACCACCGACCTTGGGCAGGTAACTGACAAACCCAATCACATACAGTTGGGGAAGTCCTTTTTTTGTTAAATACAAACGGAACTCGAACACCAGCTCAGAGGTAATCGGCTTGTGATCAATAGTGTGGTATTTAACCAGCGCCTTAAACCACTCGGCCAACCAGGCCCCAAAAACAAAACGGGATATGGGCCATTTTCCTATTCAAAATAAAACAAAAACAAAAACAAAAATTTCGAAAAAAAAATTGAAAAGAAAAATGAATAACGAAAAGGAAAATGAGTCATTTCTATTCAAAATCGAAAAGGAACATGAAAAACGAAAAGGAAAATGGGTCATTTTCCTATTCAAAATCTGAAGAAAAAAAAATCGAAAAAAAAAATTTTTGAAAAAAAAAAATTTGAAAAGGAAAATGAATAACGAAAAGGAAAATGGGCCATTTTCCTATTCAAAATCGAAAAGGAAAATGAAAAACGAAAAGGAAAAGGAAAAACGAAAATGAAAATGGGTCATTTTCATATTCAAAATCGAAAAAAAAAATTTCGAAAAAAAAAAAAATTTGAAAAAAAAAAATTGAAAAGGAAAATGAATAACGAAAAGGAAAATGGGTCATTTTCCTATTCAAAATCGAAAAGGAAAATGAAAAACGAAAAGGAAAATGAATAACGAAAAGGAAAATGAGTCATTTTCCTATTCAAAATCGAAAAGGAAAATGAAAAACGAAAAGGAAAATGGGTCATTTTCCTATTCAAAATCGAAAAGGAAAATGAAAAACGAAAAGGAAAATGAATAACGAAAAGGAAAATGATTCATTTTCCTATTCAAAATCGAAAAGGAAAATGAAAAACGAAAAGGAAAATGGGTCATTTTCCTATTCAAAATCGAAAAAAAAAATTTCGAAAAAAAAAATTTTTGAAAAAAAAATTTGAAAAGGAAAATGAATAACGAAAAGGAAAATGGGTCATTTTCCTATTCAAAATCGAAAAGGAAAATGAAAAACGAAAAGGAAAATGAATAACGAAAAGGAAAATGAGTCATTTTCCTATTCAAAATCGAAAAGGAAAATGAAAAACGAAAAGGAAAATGGGTCATTTTCCTATTCAAAATCGAAAAAAAAAAATTTGAAAAAAAAATTTTTGAAAAAAAAATTTGAAAAGGAAAATGGGTCATTTTCCTATTCAAAATCGAAAATGAAAATGAAAAACGAAAAGGAAACTGAATAACGAAAAGGAAAATGAGTCATTTTCCTATTCAAAATCGAAAAGGAAAATGAAAAACGAAAAGGAAAATGGGTCATTTTCCTATTCAAAATCGAAAAAAAAAAATTTCGAAAAGAAAAATTTTTGAAAAAAAATTTGAAAAGGAAAATGATTAACGAAAAGGAAAATGGGTCATTTTCCTATTCAAAATCGAAAAGGAAAATGAAAAACGAAAAGGAAAATGAATAACGAAAAGGAAAATGAGTCATTTTCCTATTCAAAATCGAAAAGGAAAATGAAAAACGAAAAGGAAAATGGGTCATTTTCCTATTCAAAATCGAAAAAAAAAAATTTCGAAAAAAAAAAAATTTGAAAAAAAAAAATTTGAAAAGGAAAATGAATAACGAAAAGGAAAAGGGGTCATTTTCCTATTCAAAACCGAATAGGAAAATGAAAAACGAAAAGGAAAATGAATAACGAAAAGGAAAATGAGTCATTTTCCTATTCAAAATCGAAAAGGAAAATGAAAAACGAAAAGGAAAATGAATAACGAAAAGGAAAATGAGTCATTTTCCTATTCAAAATCGAAAAGGAAAATGAAAAACGAAAAGGAAAATGGGTCATTTTCCTATTCAAAATCGAAAAAAAAAAAATTCGAAAAAAAAAAAAAAATTTGAAAAAAAAAATTTGAAAAGGAAAATGAATAACGAAAAGGAAAATGGGTCATTTTCCTATTCAAAATCGAAAAGGAAAATGAAAAACGAAAAGGAAAATGAATAACGAAAAGGAAAATGATTCATTTTCCTATTCAAAATCGAAAAGGAAAATGAAAAACGAAAAGGAAAATGGGTCATTTTCCTATTCAAAATCGAAAAAAAAAATTTGAAAAAAAAATTTTTGAAAAAAAAAATTGAAAAGGAAAATGGGTCATTTTCCTATTCAAAATCGAAAAGGAAAATGAAAAACGAAAAGGAAACTGAATAACGAAAAGGAAAATGAGTCATTTTCCTATTCAAAATCGAAAAGGAAAATGAAAAACGAAAAGGAAAATGGGTCATTTTCCTATTCAAAATCGAAAAAAAAAAAATTTCGAAAAGAAAAATTTTTGAAAAAAAAATTTGAAAAGGAAAATGATTAACGAAAAGGAAAATGGGTCATTTTCCTATTCAAAATCGAAAAGGAAAATGAAAAACGAAAAGGAAAATGAATAACGAAAAGGAAAATGAGTCATTTTCCTATTCAAAATCGAAAAGGAAAATGAAAAACGAAAAGGAAAATGGGTCATTTTCCTATTCAAAATCGAAAAAAAAAAATTTGAAAAAAAAAATTTTGAAAAAAAAAATTTGAAAAGGAAAATGGGTCATTTTCCTATTCAAAATCGAAAAAAAAAAATTTCGAAAAAAAAAAATTTTGAAAAAAAAAAAATTGAAAAGGAAAATGAATAACGAAAAGGAAAATGGGTCATTTTCCTATTCAAAATCGAAAATGAAAATGAAAAACGAAAAGGAAAATGAATAACGAAAAGGAAAATGAGTCATTTTCCTATTCAAAATCGAAAAGGAAAATGAAAAACGAAAAGGAAAATGGGTCATTTTCCTATTCAAAATCGAAAAAAAAAATTTCGAAAGAAAAAATTAAAAAAAAAAATTGAAAAGGAAAATGAATAACGAAAAGGAAAATGGGTCATTTTCCTATTCAAAATCGAAAAGGAAAATGAAAAACGAAAAGGAAAATGAATAACGAAAAGGAAAATGAGTCATTTTCCTATTCAAAATCGAAAAGGAAAATGAAAAACGAAAAGGAAAATGGGTCATTTTCCTATTCAAAATCGAAAAAAAAAAATTTCGAAAAAAAAAAATTTTGAAAAAAAAAAAATTGAAAAGGAAAATGAATAACGAAAAGGAAAATGGGTCATTTGCCTATTCAAAATCGAAAAGGAAAATGAAAAACGAAAAGGAAAATGAATAACGAAAAGGAAAATGAGTCATTTTCCTATTCAAAATCGAAAAGGAAAATGAAAAACGAAAAGGAAAATGGGTCATTTTCCTATTCAAAATCGAAAAAAAAAAAAATTTCGAAAAAAAAAATTTTTGAAAAAAAAAATTTGAAAAGGAAAATGAATAACGAAAAGGAAAATGGGTCATTTTCCTATTCAAAATCGAAAAGGAAAATGGGTCATTTTCCTATTCAAAATCGAAAAAAAAAATTTCGAAAAGAAAAATTTTTGAAAAAAAAATTTGAAAAGGAAAATGAATAACGAAAAGGAAAATGAGTCATTTTCCTATTCAAAATCGAAAAGGAAAATGAAAAACGAAAAGGAAAATGGGTCATTTTCCTATTCAAAATCGAAAAAAAAAAAATTCGAAAAGAAAAATTTTTGAAAAAAAAATTTGAAAAGGAAAATGAATAACGAAAAGGAAAATGGGTCATTTTCCTATTCAAAATCGAAAAGGAAAATGAAAAACGAAAAGGAAAATGAATAACGAAAAGGAAAATGAGTCATTTTCCTATTCAAAATCGAAAAGGAAAATGAAAAACGAAAAGGAAAATGGGTCATTTTCCTATTCAAGATCGAAAAAAAAAAAATTGAAAAAAATTTTTTTGAAAAAAAAAATTTGAAAAGGAAAATGGGTCATTTTCCTATTCAAAATCGAAAAGGAAAATGAAAAACGAAAAGGAAACTGAATAACGAAAAGGAAAATAAGTCATTTTCCTATTCAAAATCGAAAAGGAAAATGAAAAACGAAAAGGAAAATGGGTCATTTTCCTATTCGAAATCGAAAAAAAAAAAAATTTCGAAAAAAAAAAATTTTGAAAAAAAAATATTGAAAAGGAAAATGAATAACGAAATTGAAAATGGGTCATTTTCCTATTCAAAATCGAAAATGAAAATGAAAAACGAAAAGGAAAATGAATAACGAAAAGGAAAATGAGTCATTTTCCTATTCAAAATCGAAAAGGAAAATGAAAAACGAAAAGGAAAATGGGTCATTTTCCTATTTAAATCGAAAAAAAAAATTTCGAAAGAAAAAATTAAAAAAAAAAAATTGAAAAGGAAAATGAATAACGAAAAGGAAAATGGGTCATTTTCCTATTCAAAATCGAAAAGGAAAATGAAAAACGAAAAGGAAAATGAATAACGAAAAGGAAAATGAGTCATTTTCCTATTCAAAATCGAAAAGGAAAATGAAAAACGAAAAGGAAAATGGGTCATTTTCCTATTCAAAATCGAAAAAAAAAATTTCGAAAAAAAATTTTTTTGAAAAAAAAAAAATTGAAAAGGAAAATGAATAACGAAAAGGAAAATGGGTCATTTGCCTATTCAAAATCGAAAAGGAAAATGAAAAACGAAAAGGAAAATGAATAACGAAAAGGAAAATGAAAAACGAAAAGGAAAATGGGTCATTTTCCTATTCAAAATCGAAAAAAAAAAATTTCGAAAAAAAAAATTTTTGAAAAAAAAAATTTGAAAAGGAAAATGAATAACGAAAAGGAAAATGGGTCATTTTCCTATTCAAAATCGAAAAGGAAAATGGGTCATTTTCCTATTCAAAATCGAAAAAAAAAAATTTCGAAAAAAAAAATTTTTGAAAAAAAAAATTTGAAAAGGAAAATGAATAACGAAAAGGAAAATGGGTCATTTTCCTATTCAAAATCGAAAAGGAAAATGAAAAACGAAAAGGAAAATGGGTCATTTTCCTATTAAAAATCGAAAAAAAAAAATTTCGAAAAAAAAAATTTTTGAAAAAAAAAATATTGAAAAGGAAAATGAATAACGAAAAGGAAATTGGGTCATTTGCCTATTCAAAATTGAAAAGGAAAATGAAAAACGAAAAGGAAAATGAATAACGAAAAGGAAAATGAGTCATTTTCCTATTTAAAATCGAAAAGGAAAATGAAAAACGAAAAGGAAAATGGGTCATTTTCCTATTCAAAATCGAAAAAAAAAAATTTCGAAAAAAAAATTTTTTAAAAAAAAAATTTGAAAAGGAAAATGAATAACGAAAAGGAAAATAGGTCATTTTCCTATTCAAAATCGAAAAGGAAAATGGGTCATTTTCCTATTCAAAATCGAAAAAAAAAATTTCGAAAAAAAAAATTTTTGAAATAAAAAAAATTGAAAAGGAAAATGAATAACGAAAAGGAAAATGGGTCATTTGCGTATTCAAAATCGAAAAGGAAAATGAAAAACGAAAAGGAAAATGAATAACGAAAAGGAAAATGAGTCATTTTCCTATTCAAAATCGAAAAGGAAAATGAAAAACGAAAAGGAAAATGGGTCATTTTCCTATTCAAAATCGAAAAAAAAAATTTCGAAAAAAAAAATTTTTGAAAAAAAAAATTTGAAAAGGAAAATGAATAACGAAAAGGAAAATGGGTCATTTTCCTATTCAAAATCGAAAAGGAAAATGAAAAACGAAAAGGAAAATGAATAACGAAAAGGAAAATGAGTCATTTTCCTATTCAAAATCGAAAAGGAAAATGAAAAACGAAAAGGAAAATGGGTCATTTTCCTATTCAAAATCGAAAAAAAAAAAATTTCGAAAAAAAAAAATTTTGAAAAAAAAAATTTGAAAAACGAAAAACGAAAAGGAAAATCACTTGTGTTAGGTATGTAGCTTAAACATATTTTCAGCTTTCAAAATAAAAAATGTGCATGCGTATCAAGTTCCTGTTTTACTTTATATCGGAGTTGCTAGAATTGGCTTCTTCTGGTTGAACTGCTGAAATCATAAATTATATGAGATGCACTTAAAAGTGGCATAACTGAACACCTGACATAACAACTGAAAATGTTCGTGGTTCGATATCCGTTTGCTATGAAAAAATAATGAACCGATTTTCCGACCGACATTATATGCAATAGTCTTCCTATGAAACAAAACATTGTTGACTGCGTATTTTTTAACATTAATTTACCAACGATTCTTAGAAATACAGGGCATAGCTTGGACTGAAAGGAAGTGAAGGAATAATTTCGGCAGAGGGTCTGGGGATGCTCAAGACCCCCCTCAGGACCAGGGAAGCGAAACTCCCGGAAGTTCCAGGGATATAGCGTTAAGAGCATCATACTAGACCTGTCCTAAAATATATTTTGTTAAAGACTTACTATAATTTTGCTAGTATATTGAGCTTTGGACATAATGGGAAATTGAAAGATATTAATTCTAAAGACATTAAGAATATTTCGAGAAAGTTTGGGCAAGCGCTGTAGTTTTCTAACGGAATAATGTAGGTTTATCTCAGATGACATATTTCTAAACGTTCTCAATATTCAAATATTCATTCAAATCCTTTAAAATATTTATGAAATACTATATAGTATTTTATAAAAACGATAAAACGCAAATAAATGGTCTGATCATTCGCTGACATATTGTAAAAATATAATTATATATGTTTGTCACTTAAGGGGAATAAAAGTTATTAACTATTTTAACACACATTTCTTTTCTCAAAACATTCTGCATTTCAGTCCCAAAACCTTTAAAAAGATATTGAACGGGACCAATATCCAACAAGAACTTTGACTTACTAGATTAGATAAACTACATAAAAAAATCTTGCCTTCCCTGCAAGTCCCGGAAGGGAATAGGCCTGCAGCAGAGTTAAGCTTGTCGGTTAAAGTCCACTAAAAAGCACACAGAAACCTGACATCGGGTTAGGCCAGACTTAGCCCACAAATCGACTTCGGATTTGTGCCCCAGGTTGTTGAATGGGGCTGCCTTGTCAAAATAAATGCCAGGGTCGTCAGGCTATAATGCGGAAAACCTGACCGAAAACCATAGTGGGTCAACGTGTGTGAAGAGTGCCACGCTTCATGCACGTAAAAGAACCATTTGGATCGCCTAGTACACTACCAACAATTTGCATACGTATTTATGGTAATTAAAATGCAGGCACCAAAAAAGTACATTTCTTACATGCACATAAGTGGTAATGAAGATACCAGTCAAATAATTGTACTTAGATTAAAAGTCAAATAACAATACTGTAAAAAGCAGTAGACTGTCAGTACTGTAAATAGCAGTAATATAACAGTACTGTATATAGCAGTAGAATAACAGTACTGTAAATAGCAGTAGAATAACAGTACTGTAAAAAGCAGTAGAATAACATTACTGCAAATAGCAGTTGAATAACAGTACTGTAAATAGCGGTAATATAACAGTACTGTAAATAGCAGTAGAATAACAGTACTGTAAATAGCGGTAATATAACAGTACTGTAAATAGCAGTAAAATAACAGTTCTATCAACATGATCAAGATCAGTAAAATCAAAGTTCTGTGAATAGTAATAAAATACTTACCAATTTCAAAGTTTCATCCTAAAACAGTTCTGTATTAACAAAAATCCTTGTTCATGAGAACTCTAAAATCCTATGTTTATTTTCCAGACAATGCTACTAGTGTGTTAAATGTTTTTTGTTGTCATTTGTCTGAAGTTGTTTATTTGCATGTAAAATTATTTTCAGCCTGTATCTTAAACTGGGCATGGGTTTCTTTTCTATCTACATGTATGTCCTTTGAACTTTTTAGATAATATGGCCTTTGAACTTTTTAGATAATATAGAAAGCTGCTCCTTTGATGTGTTTTTCTTTTTTTTTGGGGGGGGCTTTCTTAAGCTTGTCTTTATACACATGTTAAAATGCAGAACCGAAAGACCCATACAAACTTACAACAAAAACAGATACTATAAACAGCAAATCTTAAGACAAGCCATGAAAACCCTGTATGAAAAAGAATGAGTAGTTCCATATGAAACCCAGTCCCTGTTTGTTGGTATACAGAGACAAATTGACATTATTGTACATTGATAGTTTTTTCAAAATAATTTTTATTTGATATGTTTATTCTATTTCTTATTATCTTCTTGTGGCTTTATTTTTGCTTCATTAAGGTGTAGGATTTCTTTCTGCTAAACTTCATAAACAAGAATGAAAAGAGCCCTTTGCTAAATAAAAGGAAAGCTGAGGTCACCAGGTTTGGGATAGATTAGAAGGAAATAAAGGCACCTCTTGGAAGCAGTTTTAAAATGTATCAAATTTAAATTGATAAACATATTTATTCATCAACAACATCATGATGCAATGATTTCAAGTTCATCCTATATGTCCTAGGCTACAATGTATAATGGCATTTACTAGCAAATAGTAAAAACTTGTTTAACAGCGCAATACTTATACATGTTCAAGTTTGTTAAACAATTAAAGCAGTTCAATACATTCATGCAGTAATATGTTTGATATACATGTAGAACAATAAAATAGATATCATATGATGCCTTCTTCCAATAAGTTCACAAAGTTCTTTGTACCAATCTAGTCCCAATTAACACCATTGGAGAAAGCCACAGTAGTTCTAGCCTTCATAGGCTTTTTGATAAGCACAAGTAGATTTAACCAAAACTTATAACATTGATGCATTGAATTGTCTCCGCTACGCATCACCAGGTAAACTAAATTTGCGACAGTAAAATCTACGTTTTACGCCGCCAAAGCTTGTAATACAATACAGTTATTCCCTAAATGTTACAAAAATTGTGTAGTTTAAAAAACATGTTTGATTATTTGTCTTTTATTTATCTGTTTTTGCTAGGAATTTCATAGTCTCTTTACATCTGTAATTATTCTGGAACATTGTAGAAGCCATTAGGAGTTCTCATACAGCATATCTGAAATGATAAAAATCAATCTATTTAAGAGTGTAATATATGTGATATTCACTATATACATGTATGTAGTTATTAAATACATGTACAACAAATTTCAATATATGGTATGTATAGCAATTTAAAGCTGTGTTGGTGTCATTAACTTTCCTGTTGTATTGTACAAGCATGCATATGTATTTCAATTATTTCTTAGCTGGTCTGGATTTCATAAAGTAAAAAATTTGGGTTATAAAATAGTGAATGATGGGTGGCTGGAAAAAAAATGAAACAGTTTTGTCAGCAACTAGTTGCTACCGATCAGGCTTGTAATAATTAGAATGCAGCATCAGCATGGGGTCCCATTTCATGGATTTGGATTTTACATGTAGGCAGGCTGGTGCTCTACTTCATTCTGTTTAATGAAATTGTGTCATATTTATTTTAGTTTTCAGAGGTTTTTTCTATTCTTATTAGATTCACACGATTTAAAAATATAAGTAATACATGTACATTCATTATTATTGCAAAGACAATTATATTGCAACAGAACTGTCTGATTACAGAATGCAAGTTTGGTTTTGTCTTTTTTTTGGACTTCAAGATTTAAATGCCTCTTTTGTACTACTTTCATGTTTTATGTACATGTATATGAGTATACTGTATACACACAGGCACTTGTTTTATTAAAAAAAAATACATCATATACTCTAAATGTCTAATATATGATCTATTTTTAATGAAACAAGTGCCTGTGTGAATATATGTATAAAAATGATACAATAAAATCGGAGAATAACAAAACAGTCGGGCGATAAGGTGTTAATACTGGGAGAATCTTTCCACAAAGGAATTTTCAAGCACTTTAGGAGGGCGTACATCATTGAAATATATAAAGTTAAACAAGGCCGGAGATGAACACGACGGGCCTGATAAAATGAACATGAAATGATGTGAAAAAAAATACATACAGGTTTTGGCCCGTCGTGTTCATCTCCAGCCTTGTTTAACTTTATATATTTCAATGATGTACGCCCTCCTAAAGTGCTTGAAAATTCCTTTGTGGAAAGATTCTCCCAGTATTAACACCTTATCGCCCGACTGTTTTGTTATTCTCCGATTTTATTGTACCAGTTTTTTAATAACTTTGCATCGTTTTAGATCCAGTCTGCTTCTCGACGGTTAAGTAAGAGTTTTCTGGTTTTCTTTAGACCCTAGTATAAAAATGATAGACATAGACATAGACATATTTTATTTAAATCCAATCATGGAGCCCCGCGAGAGGCAGTACAATTATTCATAACAAAATAAAAAGAATGAAATAAAATATAAATTTATGATTTAACTGATTAGTCTTCAATAACAATAAAAGGAAAAACACATTTTAAAGAATATGATATGTGGGAGTTTCTCTGTACTTCAATGGTCCTAAATTATTCATCTACACAAACTGTACCTGTGCATTGGACATTTCATCTTCAAGTAGTGTACCATTTGCCTGAACTGTCATGGTGTCTTGTCACAACTAATTTATGGTAAAATAATAATCTGTTGATCTAATATTGTTATGCTTGTCTATATAGAAATGTGAATGGTATGCCTGGCATCTAATAATCTCCATTTTCCTCTCTATAATAATTTTAAAAAAATAGATGGTTAGTAAATAAGTTGGAATGCAGTAGTTCAAGGAACTGTATTTTTCATGTTTTTCATGTACATGTATTCACACAGGCATGACAGGCACTTGTTTAATGAAGTAAAAATAAGAGATTTAATTTTTTGGGGGGTTTATTGTGGCATTTCATTCACAATCAGCACCTACATATACTGGCTTTTTTGAAAGCTGCTAACAGTTTTCCATTGTGTTTTTTCCACTTGAATGTGAGCTGTGTCACGTACACTTTCTACATCTCATTTGTACTATCCATGACTGGAACAACATTTTTTGACAATCTACAAAAATTGTGATTTCCTGATGCTTGAAAAAAACTTTCTACGTTCCGTTAATTAATTGTTGTCCTTTTGTCTCAGATACTCTCTTGTTGAACTGAACTTCAAATGATTTTATTTTTACTCTGCGTTAGTTTGTGCTTTGTACTTAATTATCAATAGGGGGAAGGTTGGCGCCAAAAAACTAGGGTTGCTTTCCATTATGCAATTCATACCGGTTTATTTTGTGTCGTCACTGGTTCATCTGGTTCGTCTTTAGATGCAAACCGCTTGTGCCGAACCATGTAATGGAAATGAATGCAAATCTAAGGTTCAACTGGTGCTAACCGCATAATGGAAAGCCCCCTAGTTTAAACCTGCCACATTTTAATGTGCCTGTCCTAAGCCAGGAATCTTTATCAAAGCTTATGTTTGTATTTCATTGCACTTTAGGATTGGGCTTAAATGCTTGTCACATTGAAGGCTGCTGGCTGTTTCCATTGCGGATGTTTTAAATTTACGTTTATATTGTAGGTTGTGTAGCGTACACTTATTCCACATCTCATTTTCTTCTATTAGAAGTGAAGGTACAATATCTTACAAAAGGGTGTTTGTCAAAATAGTCAGTTGTTAACAGAAAAGTGGACTATTATTTACAAAAAATGTATTTAAAACCACATGACGCACATGGGCAAATCTGTTTTCAGTTATTTAGTATGACTGTCATTTGTTTATGTGAATATTTTAACTCAATTTCACAGTTTGTTTGTTAACCTCTTTTTATCCTTAAGGTTCATCTGTACCTTTCTTTAAAACATGGCGTTATTTTTAATCTATTTTCAGTATATGCACAGCCAAACCTGCACATAAAATTGAAATATAAAGTGTAGCTGGACCTAGATATTAAAAATTCTTACCTTTTCTCTTTGAATTCATCCCGAAAAAATCCTTTATTCAAGAGATCTCTTTTTTCTCCGCTTTTAAAAACACCCGATTTAAGGCTAATATCACTTTCACCCTTTCTTGTGGCCTCAAATTTCATGCAACTTTCAATAAGGGATTTAACTAAAAGTGTTCACCTCGTTTCATGTAAGAGGCACAATAGGGATAGTTTGTCCTTTTTCAATTTAAAATCTGAACAGGAAAAAAAAGAGATCTTTATTTTTAAGGAACTTAAAATTAAAAATTGATAGAAATTGAATCGGAAATTACCATATCTAGGTCCAGCTATGCTTTATTTTATTATTTTATTTGTCGCTTTTGTTCTGCATATACTAAAAAATAGGTAGAAAATTTCGCTATTTTTAACGAAAGGTACAGATGAACCTTAATGGTTATTTTGTCATTTACGAATGCCTGTTGTAGTTACTTTGAGGACCCTAATTTGGTTTGCAAAGCAGGCATGTATTTTGAAGGGGGATTCACTTGTAAAAACAGTCAACTGAGGACGAAAACAGGAAGGCCAAGACAAATTTTGCCCCGAAAATCTACATTTGGAGAGTGGGATTCTAATATCTTGACCAACCGCTGAGAAAAATAAACAAAGGTCCATGCTTTAAAATTATCCAGTAAATTGCTTCAACGCTGGTGTATATTCCTTGTCAACTTTTGTCATTATTTCTTCTAATCACAGTGCATTTAAATACAAATTTGAAAGGTTC
Source organism: Arcuatula senhousia (assembly GCA_963971305.1). Classification (NCBI taxonomy): domain Eukaryota; kingdom Metazoa; phylum Mollusca; class Bivalvia; order Mytilida; family Mytilidae; genus Arcuatula; species Arcuatula senhousia. The sequence goes on from CAXARO010001153.1 coordinate 38,743, forward strand.
AAAAGTTGTAAAGATATTAAATCTGGCTGCAAAAATTCTCACCGACTTACTTCTGATCTTGCGTCCTGTTTGTTGACCGTTCGATTTCGAAAGTGAAAGTACACAATTTATCTTGCATCCGCGGGATAAAGTCCTAATTAGTACGGATTATTCATCAGGTTGTTAACAGTTTTATGTCTTAATATCGATGTATTCATAAGAAATGTAAAACGTTCTATATTTTATTTAAAAATGAGAACGTTATAGAGAGATTTAGGGACCACAAAACACCGCGTAGTACTACAAAAGTGCTCGTGACGCAATCAAACGGAAAGTTCAAAACAGATAGATGCAAGACAGATAACAAATAACATAGGCTCTCATGAGCCTTTGAACCGACAAACATATATACACATCACAAATTTAAGAACACATAGACAAACAATATACAACATTCAAACATGCATGCATACGGATACAGTGGTTAAATGAGAGCAGTATAATAAAGTAAAATAAATAAGAGCAAAATAAATGCACTAAAGCAGAGCTATAAAATAAAGCAGCACTAAGCAGCATGCAAGCGAAATAATATATAAGCAAACACTTAAAATGAAGCAGAACTATAAAAAATAAAATAAAGCAGACTAAAAAAATAAAAAGATAGCAAGCTAAAGAAATAAACTACTGAAGCAACTGTAATTTTGATGGGGTATGCTGCACCAGAAAATATGAAAAATTAAGCATAATTTTGACAGGCCAAACAGGTACAATCTTTTCCATTCCAAAAGGATAGTTGACTTTTGAACTGATTGAAGTTGGTGGTTTTTCGAAATTTTTCTGGTAGTGAGTTCCAAAGTACAGGGGCAGCATACCTAAAAGATTTCTTACCAAACTTTGTAGAATTTACTCTTGGCACCTGTAACAAATTAGAATATCTAAAATTATAACTTGTCTCTTTCTTATGAAGTAAATTGCTTAAAACAGGTGGTGCTAAGTCATACAATATCTTAAAAGTTTCAATAGCCATAGTTCTTGTTCTCTTTACATACATAGTGGGTAGTTTTGCTTTTTCCAAGAGATTATCATAAGTAGATTCAAAATCATAGTATACAAATCTTAAAGCTCTCTCCTGTATTTTTTCAATTTTATTTGTGTTAGCTTCAGAACAAAAATGCCAAGATAATGGACAAAAATTAAAATTTGACTGTATAAAAGTGTGAAAAATGGTTAGTCTGTTCAGCTTACTGAGGTTTTTTCCAATACGTTTAAGAATGTTTAATTGCTGAACAGCTTTTTTGCATAAATTAGATATGTGAAAACCAAAATTTAACTCAAAGTCAATATCAACACCTAAAAGTTTAACAACATCATCACAAGAAATTTTTGCTGTGCCAATATCAAAAACAGGAGATTTATTGTGTGTTTTTTTACCCACAGCTATTGCCTGAAATTTTTCAGGATTTGCCTGCATACAATTGAATTTAAACCAGTTAATCAACACATTACTTTCTGACTGTAAAACATCAATAACCTGATTGTAATCAGGAGAATGAAATGAAAGTGTATTGTCATCAGCATAATTGTATAGATCCCCATTTTTTATGAAATAAAAGATGTCATTGATGAAAACATTAAAGAGTAAGGGGCCTAAAATTGACCCTTGTGGCACCCCTTTTTGAATTTCAGCCCAGCTGCTAACACAGTTGCCAATTTTTATTTGCTGTTTTCTTTTGCTTAAGTAAGAATATAAAAGGTCAGCAGATTTTTTATTAATACCATATGCTGATAGCTTACAAATAAGAATGTCATGTGGAAGACAGTCAAAGGCCTTTGACAGGTCCATAAGAATGGCTGCTACATATTCATTATTGTCTAAGGCCTTTTTCCAGTCTTCCAGCAGTCTTATTAAAGTTGTTTGACACCCATGGCCTTTGCGAAAGGCACATAAAAAGTTATCAAAAATGTTATCAAAATAAATACATAGTTGTTCTGATAAAACCTTCTCATAAATCTTTGATGGTATAGGAAGGATACTAACTGGTCTATAATTACTCTTAGTAAATGGATCATTTTTCTTAAACAAAGGTGTCACCTGGGCTTCTTTGAGCCTGTTTGGAAAGATAGATGTTTCAATAGTAAAATTTATAAGTTTTGTAATGTTTGGTACAATAGATGGCTTTCCTATTTTCATTAATTTGGCTGATACTTTGTCAACACCAGTTGCTTTTTTTACATTAAATTTGTCAATTATTTTAGCAACAGAAGCATTATTTGTAGGTAAAAATTGAAAATTATCCTTATGAAAACCTTTTTCATTGATTTTTTCAAGACTAGGATGTTGATTTTCATCAAAATTGTAATCTTTTCCAATTTCTTTGGCTACATTTACAAAAAATGAATTAAATATTTCTGACACTTCCTCATTTTTAGTTAAAATCTTATCATCTTCCTTCAGAATTATTTTTGATTGAGTGCCAGTTGCCTTTTTTGAAAAATAAGGCTTAATTGTATTCCAAAAATCTACATTCTTGCATCCACCAAGACATCTTTCTTGAAAGTATTTATTTTCTGATTTTCTTTTGAGCTTATTAACAAGATTTCTCTTGGTTTTATATTTTTCCCAGTTCTTCGAGCTTTTGTGTTTTAAAAAGTTAGAATGGGTCATTTTCTTTTCATATATTGCCTTTCTAAGCTCCCTGTTCATATATGGAAGTTGATTGTTTTTCTTGTACATTTCTTTGATTGGTACATGCTTATCAAATACTTTACAAATTTCTGATTCATACTCTTCATAGACTTTATTTACATGTGATTCAACAATATCAGGACAATCAGATGGTATACTAGAAGGTAAACTTATATGTATATTAGCTAGATCAATATTAAGTAATTCTTCATTTAGATTTTTAAAACTTCTATATTTAATTCTTTGCTTCTCATTTGAGGGTGCAGTGTTATTGATAACGGTACTAATCATATTATGACAGTCACTAATACCAGTAGCTACATTTAAAGTTTTCATACATAAGTTTTTAGAGTTGGTAAGTATAACATCCAGTAAAGACTCTTTACAATTTTTCATATGACAAGTTGGTTCTTTAATTAAATTATCTAAATCAAAAACATCCATGAGTTCAGATAGTGTTTTTCTTTTTGATTCATTCAGCATATCATAATTCAAATCCCCAATGATCATATAATTATCATACATAGTATATATACATTTATCTACTGTACTTGAGAATTCTTTACTAAAGCAAGCATCTTTCATGCTTGGTGGTCTATAGATACAAATGATGACCCATTTTGTTTTGTTCAAAATTACCTCAAAAATAATGTTTTCTAAAGTTTTATTTTCCAAATCAGTTCTTCTTCTGGCAGGTATCTCTGATCTGATAAATGCTGCAATTCCACCACCTTTTATGTCTCTGTCACGCCTTTCAATCTTGTATCCTGCAATTTCAAACAGAGAGTTTCTATAGGACAAGTCAAGTTTTGTTTCGGATATAAACATCAAGTCTACAGCTTTATTTATAAATAGATCTTTAACTTCGACAAACTTGGATTTTAGACTGTTAATATTCAAATGAGCAACAAAGAATTTATTTGGGTGAGACTGCCTGACTGCTTTGATTTCATTAAAGACTGATAGGTTTTCATCATCACTGCTGCTGTTCATGCTGTAATCATAATCATCTTTCAATGTCGCCTCTTCAAAAAATGAGTCAGTGAATGTGGTCATTGGAAACGCAGAGCAATTTTTGCAAATCCATGGATCGTCAGAGGCTCCCAGTTCTATATATTTTGAGGGGGTTATGTCACCACATTTTATATGGATCCAATAATAACATGCATCACAATATATAGCTCTGTGTGAGACAGCCACAGCTCTGTAGCAAATGCCACATGGAATTTTGGGGCCAGGATTTACAGAGATGTCACCACTAATTATGAGTAAAGCAAGCAGTCTGTGGTTTCTTTGCTTAAACTCAAGTACCAGTTTGTTAAGTTTCAAATAAAAATATATGATGACTTCACTCTCCGGCTTGTAATCGTTTGCTAGTAGGGTGTTAAATGTCAAAGCAAAAAAGTCTTGATTGTAAAAATGTGAAGGTGAAATGGCTGGTGTTCCAGTATATGGTGTAACATAAATTGCCTCATTGTAATGTATGATCATTGATAAGTTTCTAAAGTGGTTATCATGATTTAGATCAATAATCTTCCTTGGGTGTGTTGGTTCAGTAGTAGATTTCTCATTAAAGCTGCAAAAGTTCAGTGATATTACTGTAAGAGCAAGCAGTATCTGGGATGGCTTCATTGTTTACAATCTTCGGTCTTCCGGTCAGGATCTAGGACGTTGTTGTTGTCAACCAAACACAAGTATATATGGGCCTCAGTTAAGGATGATAAATATAACTTCGTGGTCGTAGTATTAACAAATGTATTTGGAATGTTTTACTTAAAAGGATATGGTCTATTAATTATTGTTCTTAAAAAATCTTTGATTTCTTTGCTCTTCAGTTTTTTTCAGATGTTGCCGCCATATACACGCTCGAGGATATTTCTTGATCCCAACGATGGCCTAGGGCCATCGCCTCATTACGACAATTTATTACGCAAAATATAGTCCTAAAGAAAACGAAAGTAAAGTATAAATCTACAAATTGGTAACAAAACGAATCTTTGGATGGTAAATAATGAATCCTATCTAGATAAATAGTATAATTTAATTATTCGACTAAACTTCCATTGTATCTGCAGTCTAAGCACAAAATAACAATTTACATTGATATAAACATAAGGTTACCTAAGGCCCCCAAAATAATATAATAATTTGCATTGGTGTAAACCATTTATAGCCTGAGCCTACCTATACTAAATAAACTGTAATGAACAAAAGATTACCTGAGGCCTACTATAGCAATATTCAATGGTGTAAACCATTGGTATATCTATTGGTGTACTCTCAATTGTAATAATTTATTTATTTATAATAAATACAATGTATACGATTCTTCATCATTATTGCTTGTACTGTCATTGCCCCTTGAGGGTCCATAATTGGTCAATAAAATTGTATTCTTGTATTCTTGGTATAACTATAGCAATATACTTTTAAGTTGAACGTTGGTTACCCATGGCCCCTATAGTAACGACATTGATATAAATGCTGGTTACCTGAGGGCCCCTATAGCAATATGCATTGAAGTTAACCATTGATTACCCAAGCCCCTCTACAGCAATATACATTGAAGTTAACCATTGATTACCCAAGGACCCTTATAGCAATATACATTGAAGTTTACCATTGATTACCCAAGGGCCCTTATAGCAATATACATTGAAGTGAACCATTGATTACCAAAGGCCACCTATAGCAGTATACATTGAAGTTAACCATTGATTACCCAAGGCCTCCTATAGCAGTATACATTGAAGTTAACCATTGATTACCCAAGGACCCTTATAGCAATATACATTGAAGTGAACCATTGATTACCCAAGGCCACCTTTAGCAATATACATTGAAGTTAATCATTGATTACCCAAGGCCCCCTATAGCAGTATACATTGATTACCCATGGGCCCTTATAGCAATATACATTGAAGTTTACCATTGATTACCCAAGTTCCCCTATAGCAATATTAATTGAAGTTAACCATTGATTACCCAAGGCCCTCTATAGCAGTATACATTGAAGTTAACCATTGGTTACCTGAGGCCCCCTATAGCAAATGCATTGAAGTTAACCATTGGTTACCCAACACCTCTTATAGCAACCACACTTTTGTAAACCATTAGTTACATGATGCCCACTATAAGATTGTAAATTGAAGTAAATAACGCGTGTCAGGCGAAGCAAAATTTATTGTCTGGAACTTTGTTGTCATTTTTATTTTGGATACCCTAAGTCCTATGTTGATATATATTAGAATAGAAAATAATGAGATGTGGAATACGTGTACGCGACACAGCCTACAATCAAGCGGCAATTCAGAAAAAAAACACAATGGACAACCACCAGCAGCCTTCAACGAGGCCATTTGGCACTGCTCGCAGTTCTGTAATTGGCCCATGGTCAAAATAAAATGCATATAATTCAAATCCAGTCCTGAAATAGTCACAGATAGACACCCTTCTTAAACAAGGAACAGAAAACATCAAAAAGACGAGTACATACGAAGGCTTTGTCAAAGATTCCTTGCTTAGGACAGGCACATATAATATGTGTCGGGGTTAAAACTAGGTTTTTTTTTTGGGCCCAATTAACCTTCCCCCTATCAATCTTCCTAGACAAAGCACAAAAACTTAACACACAATAAAAATCAAATCGATCAAAGTCCAATTTCACTAGAGAGAACATAAGACAAAAAACAACAAGAACAAACAAAAGGACGGTAAAGGAACTCTCTATAGAACACTCGCTGTTACTGACAGCTAGCTGAGAAGCATCAATCGACTGATGTAAAAAAGTCAAAGATATCGATTTTAAATCCGACACAACACTTCAAACAATACTGATTTAGTGAAGTGTCATCACACAAAACCTTGATCGCTATAATGCTTAAAAATGACAATTGTAAAAACGTTGATGGAAGTTTTAAGGTAAGTATCAAGTTATCAATATTTCTGCCAAAAAACACTAAATTCGAAGATTTAACCAAAATATTCAATTCATACTCTTTTGAATTTTATAATTCTTAAATTTTGAAGCCAATTTTTCATTTCTAATGGATTGCTTTTAAACCTCTGAGCTTTATAAAAACATTTCCATAAGATTCAGGATGTGATATTCCTTTCACTATCAGAAAACGACGTGTACAATTAAATTTTTCAATAAGAGATCGATACTTGTGGAAGAATTTAGAAAAAAGAGTTTACTAATTTGTGGTATCGATAACCTAAAAGTAATGTTTGGTTACTTCAGGCTCCCTAGAAGTATTTATAATGTCATGAACCATTTGTAAAGCAAACACGGGGGGTAACCTTTATTATAAAGGTAAGGACATATTGTGACATAACATCGCTTAAAAAAGGCATTTTTTTAGTTTATCTCAAAAGACTTCATGAATTAATAAAATTATATAATTAACTTAAAAAAAAACATTTCTTTACAATTCTTTACCATAAATTAGCTTTCAATGATTATAACAAACAAGTTATAAATCTCGTTTGTTGCTACATGTATAAATCTTATTTCTATTCAGTATTTCCTATTCCTGATTTTGTCTGCTTGATAGTTTATGAATATTCTTAAGTTTATAACAATAAATATGCTATAGGTGGTCTTAAGTATCCCATGCTTTACATCTATGCCGTTGCTTTAGCATTATATGGAAACTTAGGTAACCAATTGTTAACTCCAATGTATATTGCTATAGAGAGCAAACATTGTTTATTTCTGAATGTATTTGCTGCAGGGGCCCATAGGTAACCAATTGTTTATTTCAATGTACAATGCTGTAGGGGGTCGTATGTAACATGTTCAATGCTATAGGGGGCCTTGGGTAACCAATGGTAAACTTAATTGTATATTGCAATAGGGGGCCTCAGGTAACCAATGGTAAACTCCAATCTATATTGCTACAGGGGGCCTCAGGTAACCAATGGTAAATTTCAATGTATATTTTTATAAGAAGCCTCAGGTAACTATGGTTAACTTCAATGTATACTGCTATAGGGGGCCTTAGGTAACCAATTATTTACTTCAATTTATTTACAATCTTATAGTGGGCATCATGTAACCAATGGTTTACACAAATGTCGTTACTATAAGAGGTCTTGGGTAACCAATGGTTAACTTCAATGTATACTGCTATAGGGGCCTTGGGTAATCAAAGGTTAACTTCAATGTATATTGCTATATGGGGCCTTGGGTAATCAATGGTTAACTCCAATGTATACTGCTATAGGGGGCCTTGGGTAATCAATGGTTAAATTCAATGTATATTGCTTTAGGGGGCCTTGGGTAATCAATGGTAAACTTCAATGTATATTGCTATAGCAGGCCTTGGGTAATCAATGATTAACTGCAATGTATATTGCTACAGGGGGCCTCGGGTAATCAATGGTTAACTTAAATGTATATTGCTACAGGGGGCCTCAGGTAACCAAATGTTTATTTCAATGCATATTTCTATAGGGGGTCTCAGGTAGCCTATCGTTTATTCCAGTTTATATTTATATAGTGGGTCTCGGGTAACAAAAAAGTTTACAGCAATGCTGTTGCAATAGGGGGGCCTCAAGTAACCAATGGTTAACTTCAATGTATATTGTTATAGGGGGCCTTCGGTAACCAATGGTAAATTTCAATGTATATTGTGACAGGAAGCCTCGGGTAATCAATGTACACCGCCAAAGTGGGCATTAGGTAACCAATCATTTATTTCAATTTACAATCTTATAGTGGGCATGATGTAACCAATGGTTTACATAAATGTCGTTGCAATAGGGGTCCTTGGGTAACCAATGGTTAACTTCAATGTATATTGTTATAGGGGGTCTCAGGAAACCAATGGTTAACTTCAATGTATACTGCTATAGGGGGCCTTAGGTAACCAATTATTTAATTCAATTTACAATCTTATAGTGGGCATTATGCAACCAATGGTTTACATAAATGTCGTTGCTATAGAGGGCCTTGGGTAACTAATGGTAAACTTCATTGTATATTGTTATAGGGGGCCTCGGGTAACCAATGGTTTACTTCAATGTATAATGCTACATGTAGATGGGGCCTTAATTAGGTAACCAATCATTTACTTCATTTTACAATCTTATAGTGGGCATCGTGTTACCAATGGTTTACATAAATGTCGTTGCTATAGGGGGCCTTGGGTAACCAATGGTAAACTTCAATTTATATTGTTATAGGAGGCCTTGAGTAACCAATGACTTAATGTTTATTTCTATAGAGGCTTAACGTCAATGTCGTGTACACTTATTCCACGTCTCGTTATCTTCTACTGAATGTATAGGGCTTCGGTAACCAACTGATATCTGGGCTATTTATATGGATGTACTATATATAGGGGCATGACCAAATCGAATGCTTATTTGAACGTATATTTATAAATGTAGCGTCAAAGGTAATCAAATATATAAATATAAGACCTGAGGTAACCGAAGATTAATATAATGTATATATATGTTATAGCGTCTAAGGTAACCAAATGTATATCATATGTCTTTTGGGGACTGAGGAGCCTAGAGTTATCGAATATTTTTTTAGATATAATTTACTTACACGTATCTATAGGTGGCCTGGGGTAACTAATGGTTCATTTGTTAAAAGTGAAAGTAGGAAAACCCTACGCCGAAGTACTTTTTTTTCTTGATGGCCCCAGGCCATCGTTGAGATCAAGAAATATCCTCGAGCAGGAATATACACCGGAAGTCAAAAAAAAAGTGCACACACTGCGAAAATGAAAACACGTTTAGTTTAATTTTCTCAGGCACACATTGACTAAACAATCTAAGCAGATCAAGTACATTTTATTTGGTAAGGAAGGTGTAATAATCGTTTGCTAAAAGAATGTTTTCTTTTACCACATATATATATATAATATAACTCATAAAATTCAAAGCATACTTCTACAGTAGGGTTAAAAAAAAGGGGGGGCTAATGATGGTTGGGGGGGTGGGGGGTCAGTTACTGACAAATTCATATATTAAAAGAATAGCAAGAAAAGCATACAACATAATAACACACAAATACAACATCTGAATAGCAATCAACACGAACACAGGTTGTAACTAAGGGGGGGTACATGCACGGATGAACGACCAATAAAAATGATAATCACGATGAACGACCAATGAAAAAATGATTATCACGATGAACGAAAAATAAAATAGAGAAACACGATGCACGATGAACCTCCATGCACGGCTGAACGGGAAATAAAAATTGCTCAACACGATGCACGAAAAAAAACCTTTACCACCCACAACTAAAAATGGGTCACAGAATTGCTCATCTATTCTTGAAATAAATATCATTGATCCCTAAGGTATTATCTGGGATTTTCACCAAGAAATAAATCAAAGTCATTCTTCCATATGAATTATAAGTCACATTGACCTTATTTCTAATGGGTGGTGCCGTGCTTTGTGGTGAAAAATGATTGTCCCCAAGTTTGGTCAACATCCAGTATCCAAATTATGAACCTTAACCAAGATTAGCCAAAGTGTTAGGAACGTATGTACGGAAAATGTAAAACTATTTGTCTGATCCATATAGGCGGTTAGGCCACAAACAGGGTGAACTCTGGTGCTCTGGAATCATTTCTGAAAGAAATTATTTTGTTGTGATAAATATGAAGGTTGAAACTTTGAAACTGAAAAGTTCTTCGATTAATGTCTGTTCATTTATTAATGTGTTTTATGCATGATGATCTATGTACATGTATTATTGTAGAATTTCCTTTATTTATGTAGCCAATCCATTTTTACACTATATTTTCCTTTTTTATACGACCGCAAAAAATTTGCGGACGTATAATGGTATGATGCTGTCGTCGTCGTTGTCGTTGTCGTCGTCGTCTGTTAACTTTAGTGTATACACGATAACTTTAGTTCTAGTTATCCAAATGCAATGAAATTTGACAATGATATTTCTTACCATTAAAGGATGAATGGGATTGATTTTGGGAGTCCCCCCTTTTTTCGTTTTGAAATTAAGGGCCAAAAGGGGCCAAAATTGTAACTTTTTTGTTTGTTCTTACAATAACTTTTTCAAAATCTTCTCCTCTGAAAGTACTGAACAGAATTCAATGAAACTTGGTATGATTTATCATTAGGGTGTCCTGCACTATAGTAATGTTTCAATTTCTGATTCGTCAAAAAACATGGCCGCCGTGGCTAAAAATAGACCAGGGGGGTCAGACTACTGTTTTTGGCTTGTAATTCAAAAAGTATAAGGGATAGATGAAATCTGATGCCACCCTACTGCTTCAGGATCAAAAGTTCTACAAAAGTCTCCATTTGGTCGAAGTTGTCAGAAGACCCCTTATAAGGGTTACGGCCCCTTAAAGGTGAAAAATAGCATTTTTTCATGTTTTTGCCCTATAGTATGAAAATTATTGCAGATAGCAAAAAGCTGTTGCTTGCTTAATTGTTCAGCTCATTTAGCTCTACAAAAAACTCCATACGGTCGAAGTTGTCAGATGACCCCTTATAGGGGCTACAGCCCCTAAAATAATGTTTTTTCATGTTTTTCGCCTATGAACTGAAAACTACAGCAGGTAGAGAGAAGCTGTTGCTTGCTTAAATGTTCAGCTCATTTACATAATTAAGAATTAATTTTTGTGACCCCCCCCTCTTTCCCCTATTACGTAATTAGGGGCCAAATGGGGCCAAAATCAAAACTTTTTTATTTGTGGTCCGATTTAAAAAAATTTTTTTGCAAGTTTATTCTTGTCAGGTAGTGAATCCAAATTTGAGAATTAATTTTTGCGACCATCCCCTTTTTCACTTGTTTTGTAATTAGGGGCCAAAAGGGGCCGTAATCAAAACTTTTTTATTTCTGGTTTGTTTTTGAAAATTTTTTTTGCAAGTTTATGTTTGTCAAGTAGTGAATCCAAATTTGAGAAATTATATTTGCAACCCCACCCCTTTTTCACCTGTTACATAATAAAGGGCCAAAAGGGGCCGAAATTGATTTTTTTTTAATTCTTGTCCGATTTTGACAATTTTTTTCCAAGAGTAGAATACAAAATTGAAAATTTATATTTTTACCCCCCTGGGTCGAAAGTCCACCAGAGCAGCATGTGTCAAAAACCTTTGTCAGTCCACCATGGGCTGCATATGTCCAGAGCAATAGACTATCCATATTGGGCCTAAAATGTACAGGGTTCAACATGTTGCGGTCGTATCATGCTGCGCTCGGCGAAGCTTTTTATTTTCTTAAAAGATACAGCATAGTGTAATATGGTGGAAAACGCAAAGACAAAGAAGTGTACAATTCACATGAAGGAGGCAAAGTTTTTAACATCATCATGTGTTAATTGATCAAGATAAACATGTTTAGGTAAAATGTATACATGTAGGCATAGTAAATAGAATCAAGCTAATATAGATTAATGTCCTACCTCATGCATCATTGTAAGCCATGTGTATAAAGTCCACCTCGGCTCACTCAAAAGCGATGAATTTGCACTTGTTAAGCTCAATAATACAATATCTTAAAAACTACAGTGCATAAGATATTAGAGATTTTGTTTAACTCATTAGAACCAAGGGCAAAGGTCTTGACATAAGTTGTTATATGTTTATATTTCTTAATTTTATCTTCAGGTTTACCTATTACGGTATATATGTCATGTATGTTTCTGTCACAATTTTGTTTCTGTATGTTTATATGACAATAAGTTGGGTTTTGTTTTGTTTTTTTTATTTATTTTAGCCTTGAGTTGATAATTTAATGGGACCTCCAAAATCTTATTGTTTGTTTTTTTTTATCAACACCACTATTATTTCTGAATGCTAAACTCAAAAACTACAAGGGAATGATGAATCATACTTGAAATTTTAACACAATGATTACCATATACTGGTAAAAATTTGCATTTAAAAGTTCAAGAAAAACCTCAAATTTGATTTTTACTTTTTGTTAATCTATTTACAGCTGAAAGGTTCCCAGTCTATAACCTTCATCTGAAACACAATACATACTGAACATCCAAAGGACTGAGATCACCAACTGAAGTGAAATAGACAGTTTGGACTATTGAAATTTCTGTCATTGTCTGTAGGAAAGAAAATTATGAAATAAAACTCTCTGAATAACTTGTATTTTTACTATAACAGATGTAGTTACACACCCTTCTATAAATATGACAGTTTACTGTGTACAAGTAAATATTTACTTGTAATTTGTGGTATGTTTGGTACAAATGTATGACTACTGGTTTAAATTTCTTTATTTTTCAGACAAGTGAGGGGTAATTTATCAGTAGGGCTGATATTTTATTCAATTCTGATTTCAATTCTTTAAATATTTCTCAGTTACTTTAAAAGTTTTCTTGTGCACATATCTGAAATATTTTGAATACTAAAATAAGAACTAATTGTTCAATTCGGTAGTGGCTGTTCAGTCTTTCTGTCAAAATACAAAAGTTTTGTTTCGTATAAAAGTTTGATATAAAAACATTCAGTATAAGAAGTATGGAAGTAGAAGTAACAAAACTAAAGCTCATTTGTTATACTGACATAAACTGTCATAAATTTAAGATATCTGATGCTGACACAGTTAATAAAAATCTGTCAAAGTAAAAAATGACCAGATTTCGTTAAACAGGAAGTAGGTGAGCGACAGACCTAAAATCGAATCCCACGTTATGGGACCCCACCCTGATGCTGTATACCAAATATCAAGTGGCTGTGATTAGTAGAATATATAGATCATTGAAGCATGACCAAAGCGGGCCCCCTCTTAGGCCAGTCAATCGGCCTCCTCTTTTCAGAATTTCTGGATCCACCACTGCTTCATGGTTATTGTACAAGAGTTCTTAGTACAAGTATAATGATTGCGCTGTTGGTATCTTTTCAATCTTAGTAGTAATTTGGAAAACTTGTGCACCATCAGCTTTTGTTTGTTTTTTTCCCTTTTTTTTATAGAACAAATGAATAAATGAACCTGCTGCATTACCCTATTTCTTTATACTCTTGTGTACACGACTACTAAGTACATCAAACTTGTAGCAAAGAAAATACGACGTTGACAATGAACCAGCATAAAATAGAATTTGAATATTGAATAGCCATTCGTATGTAGAACTAGTGCTTATGATATGCTTGCATCATCCATGAAAAAGTAAAGTTAGCCAGTATAATGAATAACAACTGTGGTGCATTCAGTTTTGATCAGGGGTATTTCTCTATGTTTAGCAATCAGCATTAAACCACGACTATACTTATGAACAAATTGCTACTGCTGTTTACAGTGCTGTTAAATTACTGCTATTTATAGTGCTGTTATTTTACTGCTTTTTACAGTACTGTAAATCAACTGCTATTTACAGTACTGTTATTCAACTGCTATTTGCAGTACTGTTATATTACTGCTATTTGCAGTGCTGTTATATTACTGCTATTTACAGTACTGTTATTCAACTGCTATTTGCAGTACTGTTATTCTACTGCTATTTACAGTACTGTTATTCTACTGCTATTTACAGTATTGTTATATTACTGCTTTTTACAGTACTGTTATTTTACTTTTAATCTAAGTACAATTATTTGACTAGTATCTTCATTACCACTAATGTGCATGTAAGAAATGTACTTTTTTGGTGCCTGCATTTTAATTACCATAATTACGTATGCAGATTGTTGTTAGTGTAGTGCATCACATGATATAGGCTAAATTTTTCGCCCCTCCCCACCTCTCCACTTTTCCTATGGTCTTCAAAAGTTACTGTTCCTTTGTTTCCCACCCTACCCACATATTTCATTTCTTATCATCATTTCATGTTCATCGCCTCCAAATAAGCGTTACAAGGGCGTAAAATACCAACTCCCTCACTCATTCATCCGAAAAATCTTACACCACTAATTGTTAACTGGAGAAATGTCACATAACCGAAAGTAATAAAACAATTCTAAGCTTAAAACGCTTCCTATGCCAATATCCCTAAGTATATGCAGTAAGCCTAACGAAGACAAACAATCTTAACCATTGAATAACTAAGCAATATATGTTTGCTCAACCTGAAACAAAGACTTCGCCTCCAAGCCTGAAGTAAACAGACACTCAAGAATAGAAAAGGTTTCTCTGTCATACATGTATATATATACGTGATGTTTGTAGTACCATATGAAATTTGACAAATTGAGTGAACTGATCATAACATTTTAATTTAACAAACGATTCCAGCGGCCTGGCCCTATTGAGTCTACTCTATCGACGTATCAAAGGTTTTGAGAATCGTTGGTAAATTAATCCCCCCAATTAATGCCCCCCCCCCCCCCCCCAATACGCGGGGCAACAATGTTTTGTTCCCTTGGAAGACTATTGCAAATGATATCGGTCGTAAAATCTGTTCATGAAATGTTCACAACTAACGAAGATCGAACCATTTATCTTGACAGTTGTTTGAGGGGGGGGGGGGGGGGGGGGGGTCAGTTATGCCACGTATACATGTACTATCAAATACATCTCATATAATCTATGACCAGAAGAATTAGCCAATTCAAGCATTTCTGATATAAAATAAGAAGTGAAATTGGTACATATGTACATTTTTAATTTTGAGATATGAAAAATTAATATTGTTTAAGTAACATTGATATTTCAACATTTTATTTAAGGGGAAATTAGAAGTTCGATAAAGTGCAGGATAAAGAGTTTTATATAAAATTATACTTTTAAAAATATTCATTATTAATGCAAACGGTATCCGTGATTTGATCGGGTGTGAACGGTATCATTTTAAGACTTTGCCATTTGTAAGTTATATAAGACCTTGTTTAGATGCAAAAGAGGACATTTGCTCATACTTTTTTATTCTGGTTGATTTGCAACAAAATATGCACTGCAAATATCTTTGTACTATGGAAAAAACAACAGCTTAATAAAAATTGGCATAAAATGCAAATTGTATCCTTGCTCGATTTCTGAACTGTACAGAGGTGTTTGCATAGAACAAAGCACATTTAAGAGGCCGACTATAGCGATAAAGTAGCTGGAGTTTGGTGTCACCAAATGCACTAGAAAGTTTTCCTGTATATATTTGTTATCATGTAGAACCAAGTGCCAACTTACCTTGAGGCGGACCGAAATCTCGGTAAAAACTGGAAACGGTATCCTTGAGTGTGACGTAGGGTCCCGGCCGTGCTCTAGTCGTAATGAGAGTGAACTCAGGTGCTCCGGAATAGAAAGCGGTTCCTGCCTGCTATAACACAC
>CAXARO010001155.1:0-24388 GCA_963971305.1 Arcuatula senhousia
AGCGGGAAATACTGGTTTTGACCTTCCTCACATTGAAGTTTGACTAGAATTAGGCATTTTGAAGGGGAACTTTAGAAATAAAATAGTCTGTTTTGATAAATTAGTTAGAAAAATATTATTTACATTTGTGCATTGATAACGTACAAGTGTATGGAAGCCATAAATTTCAGATGATGAGCAACCAAGAATATACAAAATTATTTTATCAAAATCACTACCCTAATTAGTGCCCTTTATGCCAATGTAATCTGTAATAAAATAACCCATGACACATGCATTATTCTGGAATGTGTGTTTAGTGTAAATTTGTCAATGAAAGTAGAAACTATGTCTGAGAATGAGCACAAGGCTAGAAAAAGGACTCCAAACTTTAGGATAGAAGTTTCAGGAAATGAAGAGAAGAAAATTGCTGTATTTGAAAAATTAGGCTTAATACGTGATGAATTAACTAGAAAACAAAATAAACCTGCTGGAAATTTACAAGTATTAGAGGCCTTGTTTGACAAATGGTTTGAAGGAAAAAATGAAAAGTCAGATGATTTAAACATTGAGAATCAGGAATGCCCCAGTACATTTATCAAGGCCAAGAAGAAAGATGTTAACCAAACTGTTTTTCTGGTTGCTGAGGATTCCTTCAAAAGATGCATTCAAATATCCGAATGGCATGCGAGACATTGTTCCCACAAACTTCGAACGTCTCGACTTTTGAAGAAAGGACATGTTAGGAAGACTAATTTAAAATGTGACAATCCGGACAGGCCACATATATTTTCTTGGTCATCTTCTCCGTACCTCCCAACGCATGAGTATCTTGTGAATGCCAGAGTAAATCATGGATTAGTGTGTAGTGGAATACTTCCATCGGACTATAAACGATTTGTGGAAGGTGCTGGTATCGGTATGATAAATGAGAATAATAGAAAAATTTTCTTTGACAAACATAAGCAGTGTATACAGGAAGAACACGACAACTCGATAGAAAGTGCTCTCCACTATGAAATCGGAATGTATGAAGAATATGATACAATTGATATAATGAGTGACGCCCGCCATGGATGGCGCAAAAACGCGAAAGACACCAGCGTCGTAGCTATTGGGAATGAAACTCATAAAGTTCTCAAATGTGAGCATATCACAAAAACGGACGATCCAGTTGCTCAACGCCATGAGAAACTGGGCACTGAGAGAATATATCAGTACTTTAAAAACAATGTTGTAAATGTTGATATACATTGTCATGATAGAAATTTGGCTGTAAACAAGTACATTCGTGAAAATACAAGTGCAACAAATCAAAATGATACCTGGCATTGCGTAAAAGCTATGAAAACTTCTCTTACGAAAATTTCATCTGGACGTGTATGTGATAAAGGCAAAACATGGTCAAATCAACTAAGTGACAAAATCGAACCAGTTGCAACACATGTTCATTGGTGTATCAGAAACTGTGATGAAAAGGAGGATAAACTTAAATCATCTCTCCTTAATATAGTTGATCATTATAAAAACATACATATGAGTTGCGATGAAAATTCTCGTTGCCGAAAAGATCCAAATTATGAACCGTCAAGGATAGTGATAACTGAGCCAGTTGCAGAAAAACTTCTTGTAAATGCTATTTTGAAATCTAACATCTACAAATATCCAGGGGACTATATTCACGGTAGAGACACGTTTTATGTGGAGAGCTTCAATAATGTCATAAACATCTATCAGAATAAAAGGATTGCGTTTGGAGATGACCAGTACAATGCTAGGAACAATTTAGCAGTGTGTCACTGGAATGAAAATGTTGACCGGCAGTACACGTCCATTTCAACAGTTCCGAATCATAGACGGCCGCGCAGTAGAAAGGGGAAGAAAAATTACAAAAAATCAACTTTCAAGTTTCGTGACAATATCTGGGGGCGTTATATTGCAAAAGTCTACAATAAGCGTTACAAAGTGCGGTAAACAAAGAAAAACTACTTACTAAAACTTTTTAATTTCAAATGGAATTTTTAGCATTCAATAAGTGAGCCATAAACCAATTAAAATTTTACACGAATTATTTGTGCAAATATTTCTTATACATTGGGATTTTATATTAGTGATAGGAATTTAATTTCACACATGAAAGTTGCTGAGTTGTAACAGTTAAAATAAACAGTTTACAGTAGGCCATTCACTTCTCTGCATGTATAGCCATGTGCTTTCTTGTAAACAGATGATAACAGATTATTAATAGAAACATGATTTGATAAGCTCCTCCCATCATTCCATATAGGTTTAATTGCTTACCACCTGGTAAATTTTGAAAAACAAGTCCGGCCTTTAACGTCGTGTTCAAAGTAATACCCCTTCTTAACACTACAATAATGTCTACATTTTCAAGCCGCACCATATAACTTCACCAAAGATTTTCCTTTACAATATACACACTTTAGTTCGTCATGCACAACTTAAATTTTTTTGAAGGTTTTTTATTCTTAAAAAAAACGGAAAAATCTGATGGTTTGTTATACCGATAATTGAGAGATTTTTGTTCGGGTCGGAAGTCTTCAATAGGTGACGTTCCATTGGAACCTAGATTCACTCCATTGTTTTCAGATTTGTGTCTTTATTCCACCTTTTGCAATCACAAACACAATACAAATGATCGCAGAGTGTTCTAGCATTTAATCTTACATTTCACAATATTGATGATGCTGTTTCATTTACAATCCTCAATTTGATGAAATTTCGTTTATCGAATTTGAGATAAACAAAATTACAGATTTTAGAAGGTCCACTTCATATTCGGTTTTTAACTCGAAATAGACGCATATGAAAGGCTACGGTATATGACAAACGTCATGACACGAACTTTCTATCGTTAACATTTCCTTTTAAGCTCACCTTGACCGAAGGTCCATGTGAGCAATTGCCATCATTTGGTGTCCGTCGTCGTCCGTCATCCGTCGTCCGTCGATCGTCGTTAACATTTTTCAAACGTTAACCCCTCTAACACCATTAGTCCAGTGGCTTTTACATTTGGCACAGTTGTTTATCAGCATAGGTAGTATAAAACTAGCGAGGGGATTTTTGATTCGTCGAAAACATGGCCGACATGGCTAAAAATAGAACATAGGGGTAAATTGCAGTTTTTTGCAAATAACTCGAAAACGGTTACATATATCAAACTTTAGGCAGGGTAAAAATGTTAAGCACCTCAAGATCTACCTGAAATTTTCAAGAAGATCCAACAACCGATGTAGGAGTTATTGCCCTTTTCTGGATTTTTTTGCAAATTTTCACTTATTAAGCTCAATATCTTAAAAACTATTCAAGATATATCAGAAATTTAAATTGCATCTTGTTACGCACATCAAGATTTACAAAATTTGTAATCAGGTCAACGTTGTAGGACCATTCCTTTTAAGAGTTATTCCCCTTAGAACGTCAAAATTACCCATTTTAACAGCATTTTCATGTTACATTTAAAACGTTAAATTTTCTGACACCTTAAGTCCAATTGGAACCAAACTTGGTACAAATGCCTATTAGTCTTAGGTCTATAGAACTGATGTGGGGATTTTTGATTGGTTGAAGAACATGGCCGTCATGGCTAAAAATAGAACATAGGGGTAAAATGTAGTTTTTTGCAGATAACTCTTAACGGTGACAGATTTTTAAATTCTGATAAGAACAAAAGTGATCTGCACCTCATGTAGGAGTTATTGTCCTTTTCCTTAATTTTTTTTTAATAGATTTTGCACTTATTTATCTTTATATCTTGAAAACTATATCAAATAATTAAGAAATTAAAATTGCATATTGTTAAGCACATCATGATCTACAAAACACGTAATAGGGTCAATGTTGTAGGGCCATTCCTTTTACGAGTTATTCCCCTTAGAACGTCGAATTAGACCATATTTACAGCTTTTACTAATTACATTAAAAATGTTTAATTCTCTGACACCTTAAGTTCAATTTGAACCAAACTTAGTATAGTTGCTGATTATCATAAAATGTTCAGAACTGATGTGGGGATTTTTGATTGGTTGAAAAATATGGCCGTCAGTCTAAAAATAGAACATAGGTGTAAATTGCTGTGTTTTTTTTTTTGCTAATAAGTTATTCCGCTTAGAAAAGGATCAATGTTAAATAGTATTTGCCTAATAGCCTATAATTTAGGCACATAAGTCAGGTGAGCGATTCATGCTCCTATGGGCCTCTTGTTATAAAATGATCTTCTATCCATTCAAACTAACGTAACGTAACTGATTTGTTGTTCCAGAACTTATGTGGCATAGTGTGATTTACAGGCACAGTCAATCAACGGACAAATTCCTTGTAGAATATGGTTATGTTGAAACCCAAGGAATGTTACACAATGTTAAATATCATATCATATTTTTACATGTCATGTTCTTACATGTTTTTGTTCTTTTTCAATAGCATGTTCTTACAGAAAAAAAGAGTTTTATCTATCATATTAGCCAAGATGTTTGACACAGAAGTTAAATATTTGTCCTTTACTGTATTTGTCTCAAACTAAATTGATAATTGGCAACGATGGGTGGGCTATAGAAAGAAGGAATTGCCGACTCCTCTGGGGCACCTGATTTGCGGATCTCGGTTCAATGAGTTGTCATTGCTGATTGCGGTTGTGATATGTGATATAGTTTCTTTGTTTGTTTTCATATTACAATTTTATGACTAACGGTTTTATGAGTTTTATCTTTGTATCTCCGGATTAGCGACATTAAATTGCCTTTAGTTTGTCTTTAATACTTTGTAATAAATAAAAATGAAAACGAAGTAAATGTCAAACAAATAATAAATCTGTAACATTCTCTCTGCTATCGTTTCTAGTTCTTTTTGAGAATAGGTTTTACATATTTCGTATGAAAACATTACTTATAAAACATTAAGTTAAGCATTTTCAAGAAGCAGAAGTACCAGTAGGGTATCCAAATGTCAAAAGTCAAAAATTGCAGAGAACCAGTGAACGCCAACGAGAGCATGACGAAATACAACATTACTTAAAAATATAACTATGTATTGTAAAATAACTTTAGAAGACATTACTTATAAATACATTACTTACGTTGATGGGGCACTGTAAAAATATGTAATGTTATAATCTTAGGTAACAATTTTTACTTTTATTTCAATTTGTACTGCACGAAGATAATCACGTATCTATTTCAATCGTATTACAAAATGTTGCTTTGTGATATATATCACTAGATATTTTAACCAACATCTTTTAAGATAAGGGAAACTTCGTTTCTCTTTTCTCTGGTATGGTTTGTGTAGTTGCTTTATTTTGTATTTTTTATTTTTTCATGAATAACATGAACTTTACCTATTTTGTTTTTACGTTAGTTTACATGTACGAGCTGTGACTGCAAACGAAAATAAAGATCTTCTTTAATAAGTTCTACAAACTGGCTGCCTTATTATATTGCTTTTAAAGATACCATATTTTTTTTTATCTACCTTAAGGACATCTTAACATGAAGCCTTTGAATTTATAATTTGTTCAGTTCTAAGATAAAATTTGGTCAACTGACAAAAGAAACTATGACTGCACCCAATAAAAGGTATTTAGCAGTGGTTAATACTTTTAGCAGAAATAATACAACCATTACCATGATTACAGCAACATTTTAGGGTGTATGTATACTTACAATTTCTCTCATCCTCGACTGTAAAAAAACCATTACTATAGTATTGATAAATACTAGGTATTTTTATAATGGCCCATTTATATGTTCAAGGTCTGCAATAATGGATCCAATGTGTTTGTAATTGCAACAGGGGCATTCTATAATCACCCATTTCTTAATACTTTTATTAACTACTAAGAAGACTCGAGAAGCATTAGGTTTTTGTTTTTAAACTAATTCTTAAAAAATATATTTTAGGGACAAAACAATAAGGGGATGAAATGACATTTTACTAAATTACCAACCCGTTTCTTTCCCCAAACTATTTTTTTCAGCAGACAACAAAATTTGTAAACATCTATAAAATTTGTCAGGGTTTGAGTTGATTTTCTGCATACCAATATTTATTAGAATTATTGGCATTTAGAAACTGGCTGCATCAACAGGATATCTTTATCTACGTTTATCTTCACTGAAAGCTCCATTACTTAAGGTAGGAAACTTCTTTGTTGCTAACGAAATGTGTGTTAACTTTAATGTGTGTGTGTGTATTGGTGGTAAACGTCCTTTTCGACGCACCTGGGCCATGTAGGGCGGTCAGTTTTATTGGTGGAGGAAACTGGAGTAACCGGATGAAACCACCGACCTTTGGCAGGTAACTGACATACCTAATCACGTACAGTTGGGGAAGTCCCTTTTTTGTAAACTACAAAGGGGACTCGAACACCAGCTCAGAGGTGATCGGCTAGTGATCAATAGTGTGGTATTTAAACCAGCGCCTTAGACCATTCAGCCACCAAGGCCCCTGTTTACTTTAATAAATGATAATATATTGTTTTTAAAATATATAAGATTTGATTGCATGATCAGTCTAGAAAAATCAATCAACATCCTTATTTTTCCACTTGCAACACCATTCAATAATGGATCGGCTAAATCCATATTGGACCGAGTAAATCTATAATGGACCGGCTAGATCAATTATGGACCGGGGTGAGTGATAATTGACCGACAAGCACTAATGTCAATCTAATAATAGAGTGCTATTTAAAATAAAAATAGGGCATTTGATGCAATAATTATACTAGTTGGTTAATAAAACATAATAAAAACATAAGTCATAAAAAGCAAATTAATCTCAGGAGCCCGAACCGCTCATCTGACTGTTAATAACTAGACGAAATAGATCAAAAATAATGAACGATTTAAATTCAAGGGAAATCTGGAAATAATCCTTACAAAACACATAAAATAACAACAATCAATGTGAACTGGCATCAAAACTATAATAATAATTATACTTTTTGGTAAATTTCTATTAATCAATTGCTTGAAGAGGCTTGCTATGCAAAAAATAACTCAAATGTTTTCCTCCCAAATTTACAAAATGTAAGATATCTCCCTGCCTGTAACTATTTCTAGAAAAATGCTAAAAAAGTGTGAAACTATCCCATGGTACAACTCTTAATGAATTGGAAATGTGACTTCACAAGGCAATGTGTTCCTTTTGAGATATTATCCCTCTGACAAGCCTTAAAGAAATAGGGATTCGGAATGTTTCCCTCTAATGTGTGTCATGATTTTCATGCTTCAAAGGCAATTTTAAATTAAACAAATGTCCTATATTTTATGTTAAAATTACCTTCGTGGCAGAGCAATTCATAATCCTGACAACAGTTGTCCTCCATCACACATTTCTCATCACAATGGCACGACAAGGTCTGTTCGTATGCAGCCCCACCCCAGAAACTGCAACCTGTTATCACAAACACTTTATTCATTACTCAATCGTGGTGATGATTACATTTTGATATAATTTTAACAAAATGTAAAATTTTACCTTATTTTTTAATCCATATACAGCTTATACGAAACATAAAAGAAATAAAAAAAGATAAAGCAATTAATAAAAATTAGATTATCTTGCTTGTTTCGATGAAGCTTTGTTTTCTTTAATTTGTTTTTTTTTTTGTAAATTTGTAATAAAAAGACCGTAAAACCTAGTTATCCTACCATTTTTTTTAATTGTCTGTACCAGCTTAGAACTATTGCAATCTTTAATTTTCCCGGTATGTATTCCGTACTTTGTCTTTTATCTTCGACATTGAGATGGATCCTCCAAGTTCGGTAATTTTGTCATTACAACAATATGTGTTACGCACCTGTTTTCGTGTGTTATTAGGTTGTATTTTGCTTCGTGGTGTTTTCGTTTCTGCTTTGCGTTTTCGGACCTTGTGACAATCAGGTGCCCTAAATGTACATCTGTGGTTCTCGCAGCCTTCGCTATTAGTGTGCTTATAAGATTAATACAGTTTATCTTAAGTTTTCAAATTTTCGGAAAGAACGCATATGGCGATGTTTTATACAGATATTGTGTTGCAAATCAGGTGTGTTGTTTTGAAATTCTTAATATTTTCTTTTTAAAATAAGCTTACTATTGATTCTTTGGTTGCAATTTGCAGTGCAGCATGATTCACTCATATTACCTATAATGACAAAAGCAATCACTTGTACTGCTAAAAAATACCTGATCAGACTCAATACATTTATATATGCTTGTCATTTTTTTAATACTGGACAAGCTAATTAAAAGAAATAGTTACTACCTTTCGATATTAGTGTAAACGGTCCTAATTGTATCTGGGGATACATTCATGAAATAGCAATACCCCTCTTTTAATTTTATAAAGACTGATATTGATGACCATAAAATGCTGGAAAATCTAAATGATACGCAATTTTTGCTATGGATAAAGGTATTGATGACAAGGCAAATTGTAACACTACATAAACAAAGAGCTTAGAGGTACACATGGCGCATTCGAATGTCAAAAATCCGAAAGGGCAAAAACAAAATCAGTAAGCACGAACAAGAACAACAAGAAAAACAAACATTTGAAAGACAACTGAATATCCATCTAAATCGCGATCTCAAATCCTAACAAAAGAGAATCCAGGTACTCCGAAAGAATCAGCAGTTCTTGTCTGCTACAATGTATATAATTCCGTCTCCTTACTAATGGTTTAATCAGCGTATCAATTTCTGCTAACGAGGCCAATTTTACGACAAAACAACATCTCAACCCACCTGGTACATCAAAATTGCACTATATGTTCATGATGATTTCAGAAAGTTTCGTAAGTAAGGACAACAGCTGAGAAGTAAACTATCCTTTTGTAAGCAATTTTAGTGTCAGATGTGAGGCTCTACCATGGAAACCTTCATACACGGGACACAGTAATCACAGCTTAAAGCCAAAAGTTCTCACATTTCTCATGGTATTCGTTACATACATGTATGTACTTGGTGTTTTGCCGTTATAATAAAGCTCTCCTTCGTTTTAAGAAAGCATGTTTTAAGGTAATGTTTTAAGATTCTAGGAAGTCTGCTTCATATTTAGATCTACATCTCGAAATTGACTCTCAAGGAAGACTTTCAACAAGGCTCTACGACAAACGTGATGACTTCAACTTTCCAATCGTCAACTTCCCCTTCTTGTGTAGCAACATTCCGTCTGCTCCAGCTTATGGAGTTTACGTATCTCAATTGATTCGTTACTCCAGAGCGTGCGGGACTTACATCGATTTCCTTAGCAGAGCGACACGTCTGACACAAAAATTGCTCACACAGGGTTATGTTGCTCCTCGATTGCTGTCTTCACTCAAGAAATTTTACGGAAGACGTCATGCACTTATAGACAAATATGGGATTTCGATCTCTCAGATGAGTGCAGATGTTGGTTTGTCATAGGGTGTTGATTTGTCTTCCTTTACCGGATTTGACACGCTGAATGGACTATTGGCAACGCGACGGGTGTGCTATAGCAAGCAGGAACTGCTTACTCTTCCGGAGCACCTGAGTTCACTCTTGTTTCGACTGGAGTTCGCGTTATTGATTGATATTCAGTTGTTTTGTGTTTCCATGTTTTACATGTTGTCTGTTTTTGTCCTGTTCTTGTTGGTGTTTACTGATTTTGTCTCTGCCCTTTCGGACTTTTGACATTCGGATACCCCATTGGTACCTCTGCTTCTTTAAGAATGTAATTTTAGCCAAGTTTTTGTTTTGCAAACGATAAAATCAGTACCAATAAAACTTGTGTCATGCTACATTTATTTTCTGAATCTGTATGTATATTGGTGGTTTTTAACTACGTAGGGTTGGTACGTTTATAGCCTAAAATGTTCAATGGGTGGTGTTTAATCCGTTTGATATATAAATACACAGTTTTGAAGAGAAAAAACTAAAGATCGTGTTGTAAGATTATTATCACAAAGGTGGATGAAGATACAAATATATGACAAAAGATTGCGATAAAGAGTGTATAGTACAATAATAATGTTAGTAGTAAAACTAACCTGCACATGCATCACAACAAAGATAATTTTCAGGTGCCGGAAGTGTCTCTAAAATTAAAACATGTCAATTAGAATATCTTTTAAATTACAGATAAATAATGCTGCATATGAAAAAAAATGAGTCGATTGATGCATGTAGAGGCAACAGAAACGGAAGATAATTTTCAGTAAGGACGTCTCCTCACGATTGGTTTTTTAGTTCTGTTGATCTGAGTCTGCTCCTAAAATTTAGGGTTTTTTAAGCCCATCATTTTACTTTTTGTGTAGTGGACAGCTAACACTGGCGGTGGTATGTCATGGCAATGGGTTGGAGGACCCATGGCACATAGCCGCTGCAGAGGTTCTTTAGTCTATAGTCACGACAATAAAAAAACTATTGATAAATCTGCACTTCACTGTTTGTTCTTATAAAGCACATATGAGACAAAAATATATATCTTTTCACGCGCCAATCGACCATACATGTTGGAACGAAGTCAATAATGTTTGGTTAATATTCCCAGCTATGAAATTCTAAAATAAATATTTTTTTATATTAAATTAGGAACTCAGGCATTTTTTTATTATTGGCGTCCATAATGTTTTCTATCACTTGGACCCGTGTCCATGAAAACAAAATGACACTGACATTCTAATTTTCACGCGAAACAAGACCCCCTCCCTCACCCCCCCCCCCCCCCCCCCCAAAAAAAAAAAAACAAAAAAAACAAAACAAAACAAACAAACAAACAAACAAATTGAATATTCCAGGAGAGAAAAAAATCATTCCCTGTCTTTATTACATATACTTTGTCCTCAATAAACAAATTTGTTTTGTTATTTTCTCTTCAGCCGGCTTTGCATTCGAAAATAAAAATAGAAATTCTTCAAAGTAGCTTTCTGCGAGGTTCGAAACAAGTTGCTTTCTTGTTCTGTTTACATGTGCGTTCCTTCCTCAAAAGGCAATGGCTACGTTTACACTACTGTGTGAACCGATATGTAGGATATCGTTAGGTTAGACGTGTAAAAATAACGAAATCTAAGGTTTACACGGAAAAGTAAAGCCGGATCACAGTGACGGAGACGGAACCGAAACGTGTAACAATACTTATCGTTACACACCTTATTTTACACGCTTCAAAAAGTAACGGAAAAAATCGGCGTATTTTTTTTTTCTAATAAAACTGATTTCATTAAGTTGTTGTTTAAAATTAATCAATTTGTTATAATTTTATTTACTGTCACAAATTGTCATAATCACTTACATGTAATTGTATGCTCTATTATAGGGCCCTTAATTGGAATAAAGCTATTTCTATTTCTATTCTATTGGAAATTACTTCCACAAAACTTTAACCAATTTAAAAGTACATTTTGTACAAGCCCATAGATCAGACGAAATGTCTTATAGAAATGAGGAATCACATACATTTTGTGTTGTAATATTAAAATGTTAATATTACAAAATATTCTTTTTACGATGCCAGTACTTTTCCTTCAACTCTTTTGTTTTTCAACACTCAAATGTTGCCGTCCCCACTGGCGAATGGGTCTGTGTGCTGAGCCGTGTGCAGCAGAGCCTAACTTGTCGTAAGAGGGGACTTAGGGTCTTGGGATTCTGACATCGGGTTAGACTGTGGGCCGCCAAATGCAAGTAGTGCATAAAGCTAAATGTTCCGCCCCAATTTCCCCCCTGTTTTTCTGTGGTCTTTAAAAATGTTCCCTTGTTTCCAACCCCACTTCAATATCCCTCATCATAATTCCATGTTCATTTTTGTCTCGCCTGCGACGAATAGACGTGGAAGGTGAGATCTATGTATTACTTTCTGGCTGAGGCGACGGCGGCTTTAACTTTTTTGTAAGACATTTGTGGACAATGAATTGCTTGAAAAGTATAATAGCTAGGCACTTGATATTTGTTAAACAGTCATTTTGGACAAATGTCTAGGTAACTGTCACAGGGGAGAAATAATAAATGAATTGTTGAATAACTAGATTTTCCGATGATGCGGACAGACGAGTTTCATGACATTAATGTTCATTGCCATTTTGTAATATATTAGTGTTACAAGGGCATGTAACAAATATGAGAACATCTTAGTTTAAGCAGAACTTTTTGAGAAAAAAAACTATGCTTAATGATAGGTAGGTCATTTTATCGTAGATAAGGATTAGTAAATCAATGCATAAGTAAATCAATTTAAGTGTGGTTGTGACGTGCCATATGATAAATATGTACACTAACACTCCTTTAGGTCTAGCTTGGCGAATGGTGGTTGTCAGGTGTATGAAAGATGCAAAAAGACACCAAAGTTACTGCTTGTTAAAGAACACCCGTCGCGCTGCTTATTTTTAATTCAGTTTGTCAAATCCAGTAAAGGAAGACGAAACAAATATTGAAACTCTGACCCCTGACCATAGTGGGCCAACGTGTGTGGAGAGTGTGACGCTTCACGCACTTTAAATTAAGACTCTTTTGTGGACCGCCAAATAGTACACCACATAGGCTTAATTTTCCGTTCCTACTCTCCTGTCCCCTTTTTCCAGTGGTTCTTCATAATTTGCTGCTCTTTTGTTCCCCACCCACTGCCCATTTTTCATACATCATCGTGTCTCATTTCATGTTCATTTTATCATGCCTTTCATGTTCATACATGTAATGCCTTAGTTTGCAAGAAATTACATGTAAAACCCCAACTCACTTATTCTCAATTGTTGGTTTTTACAATTTTGAGCATATGTTTTATTTCCTCAAATTATAAAATTTACTGAAATCTGTACATACGATATTGAGATGTGGAATAAGTGTACGCGACACAACAAACATAAACAAACAGCAATTCAAAAAATCACAACGGAAAATGTATTTTCCTTTCCTGTACATGTATTTTTCTTATACATGTATGTCTCTTCTGTTCATCTAAAACTAAGCCTTGCAAAGATTTTATAATGAAATGAACCTTAGAACTTCAAGCTGTACTTTTACTTGAAATTCCTTTAAACCTTTCATACTGAATTTATAAAATTAAGATTCAAAATAAAAAAATCAGAAATTATGCCATTTTTGCTCATTTTTACCCAAAGTATCTTTTTTGTCCGTAGGAAAAATTATATTAGAACATTGTAGTTAACTTGTATAATCTGCATCAGGACCTGTGCATGCTTATATTTACACAGAAAGCTGGCTGGTTTTCGACGATGAAAATAAATTGAAAAACAATTCCAGAAATCATGGATTTTTCACTCATGTTGTCATTTTCTTAAAAAAAAAAAAATTAACAGGGACACATAATTTTTAAATGTTAGTTTTAGTGTAGAGCTTCTTTGTATTGTTTTGTAACTTTGGGCACATAATATCCAAATTTTTAAAGAATAAAAAGTTTCCCCAAAATTCATGATTTTTCGCTGATTTATCCACTTTTTACCCAAAAATAAAATGTTATATCAATAGATACACACGAAAACACAAATCTGTGGTTAATTTGGTTTATGTTTTAGCATTTCACACCTTCAAACTGAACTTGTGGCATTTCAGTACAAAATTAAAAATTATTTCCAGAAATTTGTGATTTATTGTAGATTTCCACATTTTCCTCCCAAAAATAACTAAATGGTCAAACCAAAAGCTATTTGGGCAATCCTTTGTTGAAAAAGACACAAAAAGCAATATTTTTAAACATGTTCGAATAATTTGTGATGGTGGGCCAATTTTACCCATTCGTGGCTCTACCCCTTTGTATTTTTACCGCAAAAATATCGTTTAAAAAGACTAAATTTTATCATTTTCAAATAAATTTGGAAGTGATTTCCCAAATCAATATCTCATAAAGTTTATGTAATCTTGAAGTTACACATTTCATGGGCAGACCATTTTCACCATAGTTAAAAATATAAAAAAAGTTATTCACGATTAAAAAAAATGATGACATTTTCACACAGTACCCAATATGATTTTTTTTTTAATATTGTTAACATTTTTTTTCAAATCAAATTGCAAGTTATTTCCAAAATTCCATATTTATTGAAAATGGTATCAAAATGTCGGTAATTTATCATACTCTAACAACAAAGCAGCACATTTCATGAAAACGAATTCATTTATCACAAATCATAAATATCTATAACACGCCCGTGCTTTTCTATATAAATCTGCATGGCCGTATAATGTTCGCTGTACAGGTAATCCAAGTCGCGCAATGTCCGATATAGTTGGATGTGTAATTAAAGACAATGAGTTCTTGCTTTAATTAAAGTATGAAGCACCATAATGAAAGAAAGCTTTTTTATTTGCGGGAGCTTATCAGGTTTAACCTGCATCATATTAATCAATTACATTAAGAAAAAACTTAATTTCGACCTCTTCCAAGAAAACTAAACAATTCACGTGACCAAAACATGGACGATCTGGTTTATGTAGGGGATTAGACCCCATTAAACTTTGTAGAAAAATAGAGAAACAATTTTGTATTCTTTGTGTATGAAATGCATTTACAATCCCCTGGCTACATCAAATATTATAAACAGCGTCTTGTTTGCATATATACTCTCAAAAACAGCAAGCTTGTGCATCCGATTACTTACTGATAAATGTAACGGGATGAAATTCGTCAGTGCAAATTTGGCAGACGTCTGGATCATAATCGAAAGGTCCTGAAAATAACGACATTACAATAATATTATGTTTACTTTAGATTGATCGAGTTTTAACGTATTACGTTTAGTTGTATGACTATACTCTTCTAAAAGTTACGCATAGGCAGAAAATGTCCTTTATGTTTCAATCAAACCTATGCCATTTCTAAACAATATAACTAAGCCGTCCACTGGCTGATTATCATGAAATAAAAACGAATACAAAAGATTAAGAAATATATTATATTTTTTTAGTTCCATGCAAAATCGTAACCTCGCTGCTTTTTAGATATTGCAAGTAGAACTCAAGTATACATTTTTCGATTTGCGTTCTACTCAGAATGTCTTTAAAACAATTGAAATTAGGATTTTGGTCTTAATTACTCAAACAATCTTTATTTCGTTTTCTTTTGACTGGAATTTATTTCTTTAAAATCGGTTGCAGAACAACTCGAAAAAATCGTTTTGAAATTGTTTGGATTTGCATTAAACGTACGGGGAATTTTCTATCTATACTTAACTTTTTAAGAGTATATAATTTTACTACAGCAGTTTCTTCATTATTAACTCAGAAAAAAGCAAAAATGTACCAATAGTTAGTTAGTTACATGTAGTTATTGCTTTACTCCAAAGCAGCACGATTTCGGATATATCCGGGAGATAAACATGAAAGTGGTGATACAATGAACATGGAATGATGATGAAGTGGAGGAAATGGGGACACAAGGCCAATCCGGTAGGAGAGTTTTGACTGCCGCTGGAAAAAAGGAGTGATTGGTAGGGACGGAGAATTTAGCCTCCTGCATGGGGATCCTACGGGTCCTTCTCTTATCGAGACCTGCAGCAGGGTTCTTTAACGTGCGAGGAACGTGACATTTTTCCCAACACGGTGCACCACTATGGTTTGCGGTCAGGTTTTCAGCATTATCGCCTGACGACCCCGCATCTTTCGATGTCAGGGCTGCCCCATTCAACCACCTGGGGCACACATCCCAGTCGCTCTGTGGGCAAAGCCGCCTGACCCGATGTCAGGTTTCTGAGCGTTTTTTTATGGATTTTTATCGACAAGCTTAGCGCTGCTGCTGGCCTATTCGCCACCCGGAACCCGCACCGGTTAAAAATGTACAAAATGTACCAAAGGTGTAATTAAAAATCATTAAAAGACATAGACAAGATTGGTAGACGAAAATTATCACAAGCAACTACACATAATAACGAAACCGCATTTAGCAACTTGAACTCAACTCGTTAGAATTTCATATCTATCATTGTCATGGAAAGCAATTCTTGTGATGTCATGTTTTTTTTCCTTTAGAACTGTTACAATATTAGTGCATTAAGGTATATTTAAAAACTAACAATCGATTTTTCAAAATCATCTTGAAAGGTTTATTTATTCTATGAAAAAACATTCATTGGCACAATCAGAGGGATCAGATTGTGTTTAAAATATTACAAAGTACATAGAAATACATCGAGGCTAGAGAGCCTGACCCCTCTGCAGTATTTTTTTTAAAATGGGACCCACTTTGCAAAATGTCTATACCGAACACTGTCACTTGTGGTATTTTGTTAACCTTTTTTCTAGTTTTTAATGATACATGTATTACAAATTTCTTACTTAAGTCTGTCTGGTAGCCTTTTATAATAATGGCTTTTTTGTCCACAATCATGTCTACAAAACAACTGTATAGGTCTTGGGGTTCCAGTCTGAAAATATTATATATATCATAATCAAATACAATATAAAATGTACGCAGCATTGCCAATGACTTAAATAATTTAAAAATTATAGATATTTCGGATATTTGTTTGTCCTTCATTAGTATAATAAATAAAAATTCTGCGACGCAGTTATGTAATACATGTAATCCTATTTAAAAACTGGTTGTTTTCGTTTGGATAGGGTTAATTGGTCAGGCGATATTCCTACCAATAGATCTTTTATGAAATATTCAATGTTTATAATTATTGTTTTAAGGTAGTACAATTGTAAAAAATCGGTAGGATAGAATTTTTTAAAATTTTGTCAAAAGAAGTATCTATGTGCATATGTTTGAAAAATTAAATAAAAAGAATAGGTCACCGTGCTTAATTTTTGTAGAAAATTGATCAAAAACAGTTCAAATTTGGCTATTTTTATATAGATTAAATAGGGAAAAATGTTTTGAATTATTTTTTTTCAAATTTCACAGGATAGATTTTTGTTATATTTTGTCAAAACATCAATTTTTGGTAGTTCTTTGAAAATAATGTATAAAATCATGGGGTCACCGTTAATTTTCTGAAAATAAATTGGAAAAACTGAATTTTTCCTACACATTTCATACAAATTATCTCCCTTGAAAAAAGTACGGGAAATGTTATAAAATGAATATAAGAGTTAGTTTTTGTTTCAAACTTATTTTTTTCTCGAATAATTTATCATACTAACAATCTTCATACAGTTAAATAGCAATGTTTTTGCATTTGCTTAAATTTGGTAACATGCTCAGAAAAGATGCTCAGTGTTATACCACTGTACTACCTTAATGGTTTAAATGTTATACAGGTTGTCGTAACTAAGTGGTACATCTTTATTCTCCTACGATATAAATGTGAACTACATTTCACATATTGTACTGTCACAACTTTCATTGTTTATTTTTAAATATAGATTTAAACTTCCTTGTCGTGATTAAATTTAAATCGCCGCTACCTGTGCCGAAACCATGCTTGGGTCGAACGATCGGCGTGCGTACTGCACTGTCGAGTACTAGTATTACACATACAGGTAGTAAATAGGTAGCCATTTGTAAATCTTGCAAGGAATTAATTTGGAAACGATTCGCGGCATACCACCACGTAAGTTTGGCGAATATCCACAAAATATATATGGAAACATTATAACAGTGACTCGATTCAACAAATTATCTGTTTTTCTTGTGAATTAACGTTTATATTTTTGATATTTCGACTGTGACGAATTCTGATTCACGATACCGTCAAACTTGAACATTTCCCGGCTGGGCTTGCTTATTTAACTGGTTTATTTTTATTAATCGGCAATAACCTTTCATTGTTTATCGCTATATTGACTTTAATTCTTTCAGATAATTCGTGTATTTGTG
Source organism: Arcuatula senhousia (assembly GCA_963971305.1). NCBI lineage: Eukaryota > Metazoa > Mollusca > Bivalvia > Mytilida > Mytilidae > Arcuatula > Arcuatula senhousia. The sequence goes on from CAXARO010001155.1 coordinate 17,717, forward strand.
TATTTTGTACTTATTATTGTTATTTGTTTCTTTCAGTTTTTCACCAATTGTTCTTGGAATAAAGACACATTACACCCGCTGGTTATCGTTCTTTACGTCCATAACATGGTTACACTTGCCGATCATAAGTCGGTACAGTGAAAAAGTGACAGATCGCCGGTCTCAGCCAAAACTTTCCAGCAAGTACAAAAGGGTCATCACTACTCAGGAGGAGGATCGTTCCAGCATTGGACACAACCTCAAACAACTGAAGTACCACAGCCCTCTGGTGTTCCAACCGGATATCTAAAGCACATCGGGACAGGTATTTTGACACGCCAGTCCTACATCTAGACAGCTACCTGACAGGATCCCATCCAAGGTTGAAATAGGCCACCAGGATCACTTGCCCTTGCGTTTAAATTGTATGGGGCACTCTGCTCTCACGTTTAAACAGTAACGGGCACACCTTTGTTGAAAGAATGTCAGCTGACTCAAAAACAACTCCAAATTTAGAAGTCAACATGGACCAAGGCCAAGATATGGAAGCACAACCGCCAAACACAGAGGCTACTCAAGAAACTGAGTCAGACAAGGAGCAGCGCATTCGCACCCTTAACGAAAAAGGGAAACAACTCTATGAGAGCCAGAGCCGTAAACACGCCGAGCAGGCAGAGGACCTCTGGAACAGGCTCCACGCCGTCATTCAAGACGTCCAGAGCACTCCTAAGAACGAAAACGCACTGGCTACTCTCAATGAGCGGATAATCACTGCCTACGAGAGGTATCGGCGACAGAAGGACTGCTACGTCGAATTTCTGACGTCACAGAGAACGGCCGAAAGCCTGAAGGACCTCGACCTGTTCATCAAAACGTCATCGGCATACTGCAAAATAGCGGAGGCAACCATTGACACGGTTAAGTCGATGCTATCATCACTACTTGAGACTGGATCCGTACTTTCGGAGAGATCGTCCAGGAAATCCCGTAAAACCGGGAAAAGCAACAGCCAGGGGTCATCTGCTTCAGTCAGCACGATACAAATGAAGCGTGCAGCAGCTGAAGCTGCATTAGCCAAAGTTGAATTCGCCAAAAGGGAAGCCGTGCTTCAAATGCAAGAGGCTGACATCGACCAGGAGGTTCAAACGATGGCAGCAGAAGCGGCTCATAAAAAGGCCAAGGTCAAGGCTGAAATCCAACTTCTGCAAACTGAGCAAGACGCCGCAGTTGCCATGGCAGAAGTGAATGCTTTAGCAGAATACGAAGAAGACTCCAAAAGCCAAAATTTGGATGACATACCATCACTGCCTAAGATGGACCCACTCGACATTGTTCAGAAATATGTAAGACAGCAGGTCCCAAAACTAGAAAATCCAGAACCAGTCAAAGTGGAGACAAATATCGGGTCTGAACCCGTAGTCAAACACAAGGTACCGGCTCATTTCAACGCTGTTAAGCCAGATGAGTCTTCCAGACATGTGGGATACCATGATATTCCCGCATCATACCCCCGAACCACACCTGTTACAACAAACGTGTCCACGTCAAAAAGGACACTGCTCACGTCAGATGACTACAGGAAGCCTGCCACGTCACTCCCTCAAACATCCAGCGGTTACAAAACCGGATTGATGTCTTCATTGAATCGCCATGCTCCAGAATATGTTCCAACACAACATACTAGTAGATCAACGACATGGGCAGCTCCAGCCAAGGAACCAAACACGGCGTCCGACATTACAAAGTTCCTGCTAAGAAAGGACCTCTTGTTCTCACGCCTATCTACCTTCAACGACAAGGCGGAGTCATACCAAGCCTGGAAAAACAAATTCAAGTGTGTCGTGAGCGAGCTTGAAGTCTCCGACTCAGAAGAACTGGACTTGCTTGTCAAATGGTTAGGCAACGAATCAGCACGTTATGCCGTCAGCATTCAGGCATCAAGCATTGCCAACCCTTCAGAAGGACTACGAAGTCTTTGGGAACGTTTGGACGAGCGGTATGGTGCACCGGAAATGGTTGAAGAGTCCATCAAGCAAAAACTTGTAAACTTCCCATATCTTTCCAACAAGGACAACAGAAAGTTATATGAACTCTCCGATCTTCTGTCTGAAATCCAGTTCATCAAGGAGAACCCTGAATACCACACGCTCTTGGGTTACTTTGATACATCATCGGGAATTAAACCCATAGTTAGCAAACTACCCTACGGACTACAAGAAAAATGGGTATCTACAGCTGCCAACCACATGAAGCAGTATGGGGTCACGTACCCACCCTTCTCGGTGTTCTTGCAGTTCATCAAAGATATCAGCAAGATCAAGAACAACCCAGGCCTAATGTTTGAGTCGTCTCATACTGGGGCTCTTAGCTCCGTATCAAAGCGACACGTTCAAACTAAGCGAACAGTCAGCGTCCACAAGACAGACACAGAGGAAACGGACGGCTCAAGTCAGCAGTCGGAGAAGTCAATAGACCCTAATGAACGCTGCATTCTTCACAAGTCTAAGCACACCTTGAATGAATGTCGCAAATTCAAGGCCAAACCAATCGACGAGCGGAAGAAGATTCTTAAGGAGAACAACATATGCTACAAGTGTTGTCGCTCCAACAGCCATATAAGTCGTGATTGCCAAGATGCCACTCCATGCAGTGATTGCAACAGCAAATACCACGCAACAGCACTGCACATTGACCAGTACAGTCATACGGGACCATCCCGCAGACCCTTCCAACAGAACGGCGGGGAGCCAGGGACCTCCGGCAGGACTAACACTGGCCAAAACGTGAATTCCACATGCACTGACATATGCGGAGACCCATACAGCGGCGGGAAGTCCTGTGCCAAAATCTTGCCAGTAGATGTCTTCCAGAAAGGCAATCCTTCAAACGTTCATCGGATGTATGCCATCATCGATGACCAAAGTAATAGGTGTCTGGCTGCGTCAGAATTCTTCGATGTGTTCAACATTGATGGTCCATCAGAGCACTACACCCTGACTACCTGCTCAGGCAGAGTCCAAGCATCTGGAAGAGTAGCACATGAGTTTGTGATTAAATCTGTACACGACAACACACAGTTTAACCTACCAAAGCTCATCGAATGTGATTCCATTCCACACAATCGGAACGAAATTCCAACACCGGAAGCAGCGGCCTATCATACACATCTAAAGGATCTAGCTGGTCTCATACCTCCTTTGGACGACAGTGCAGATATCCTTCTGCTTATTGGAAGAAGTGTGCCAGCAGTGCATCACGTGATTGATCAAAGATTACCAATGAGGTCAACTAACGCCCCATTCGCACAGAAACTCAGCTTAGGCTGGGTCGTGATCGGCGAAGTTTGCCAAGATAGACAACACATCGCACCGGAGGTTAACGTTAAAAGGACCTGTATTATCCAGAATGGACTGCCTTCAACAATCAAGAAACCATGTTTAACAGATAAAAATCCTGCTGACGCAACTACGAGATCCATTCTCGCATCAGAACTTCAATCTAGCGACTGGCTGCAGGGACCAAAGTCATTCCTGGAGTCAAACTCCAGCGACAAAACAAATGACACGTTTGAGCTTGTTAACCCGGAGTGCGACAAGGAGATCCGGTCAGTCCAAGTGTTTAAAACACATACCAAAGAAGAGGTAGAAATCAACAATTTCGAGCAATTTGAAACCTGGAACTCGCTAGTGGAACAAGTTGCTACGCAAAAACAATCCCGTTTACACGGGAACATAGAGACAAACCTATCAGTCGAGCACTACGACGATGCCAAAACATATCTGTTCAGACACATGCAGGCTGAATTTTATAGTGAGGAATTAGCCTGCATTCATAGGGAGGAAGCACTTCCGAAGAAGAGTCCTATACGCGACCTCAACCCGTTTATCGACGAACGTGGCCTATTAAGAGTCGGCGGACGTATAGACAAGTCAGACTTGAGTCTAATGGAGAAAAGGCCTCTCATTATTCCGGGTCGCCATTACCTGGCAACACTGCTCGTGAAACACCATCACGAAGACGTCAAACATCAGGGTCGTCACTTCACTGAAGGAGCCATCAGAGCGGCAGGACTATGGATAACTGGAGCAAGGCGCTTGATATCATCCATCATTCATAAATGTGTCGAGTGTAGGAAGCTCCGCGGCAAGTTTGAAGGCCAGATAATGTCATCACTCCCGAGGGACCGTCTGGAACCAACACCTCCGTTCACTAATGTGGGTGTCGACGCATTTGGGCCATGGACTATAGTGACCCGCAGGACACGTGGCGGCAGTGCCAACTCTAAGCGCTGGGCAATTTTATTTACATGCTTGGTAACCAGAGCGGTTCACATAGAACTTGTAGAAGAGATGAGCTCATCTGCCTTCATCAACGCTTTGAAACGCTTCACTGCTATCAGAGGCAAAGTAAAGATCTTCCGGTCGGACAGAGGAACCAACTTCATAGGTGCCGTCAAAGAACTTGGTATCGAAGCGATCAACGTAGAAGACGAGCCCGTGCAAAGGTTTTTGAGGGAGTCTGATACCGTATGGATCTTCAACCCGCCCCACTCATCTCATATGGGTGGCGCCTGGGAGCGAATGATCGGCGTCACAAGGAGAATACTAGATTCCATGCTTCTAGGGAACGAAGGAAAGACGCTCACTCATGATGTCCTCCACACATTTATGGCAGAGGCCACAGCAATTATCAACTCTAGGCCTCTAGTTCCTGTTTCATCCGACCCGGAAAACCCTTTGGTACTCACACCAAATATGTTACTGACACAGAAGACCGACTATGTCTTCTCTGTAGAACATCCCGAACTTTCAGACAAAAGAAATCTCTGTCTTGACGAGTGGAAACGAGTCCAAGCATTGGCCAACATGTTCTGGACAAGATGGAAGAAGGAATACCTTCCAACATTGATGACACGACAAAAGTGGACCGAAGAACATCGAGACCTCGAAGAGGGAGATACGGTTCTTCTGAAGGACAACGCTTTGTGTCGGACACAGTTGCCCGTTGGCATTATCGTTCATCCAATCAAGGGAGCCGATGGACATGTTCGATCAGCTGAAGTACAAGTCCAAGTTGACGGTAAACCTACCGTATATACTCGCCCCATAACAGAGTTGATACTCCTCCAGGAAAACGACGAGGCTTAAACCCACACCAGGGACAGCAGATGCAGATATGCAAATATATCTTTGGTTAGACTTTAAGGAACAGGTAGTTCCTTCCCACGCCGTGCGTGGCAACGTTGGATCAGCAGATCAACTACTTTTCCCATTGGGCAACGCTGGATGCCATACAACGTTGGATCACCAGGATCGCGTCTACATTCATCCATGCGAAGATCATCCTGCCGGATTCGTTCTTTGAACTGTTGATTTTGTGTTATTATTCGTATTTATTTTATTCTAATAATATTGGATTTATATTGTTCGCCTTCATCGTTGAATCTGATCTCAACATCTTGTGTGTCAACGATTTTATCGTCTAAACATAGTGATATCCCGAGGATACCAGACGGGGAGTGTACTGTCACAACTTTCATTGTTTATTTTTAAATATAGATTTAAACTTCCTTGTCGTGATTAAATTTAAATCGCCGCTACCTGTGCCGAAACCATGCTTGGGTCGAACGATCGGCGTGCGTACTGCACTGTCGAGTACTAGTATTACACATACAGGTAGTAAATAGGTAGCCATTTGTAAATCTTGCAAGGAATTAATTTGGAAACGATTCGCGGCATACCACCACGTAAGTTTGGCGAATATCCACAAAATATATATGGAAACATTATAACAGTGACTCGATTCAACAAATTATCTGTTTTTCTTGTGAATTAACGTTTATATTTTTGATATTTCGACTGTGACGAATTCTGATTCACGATACCGTCAAACTTGAACATTTCCCGGCTGGGCTTGCTTATTTAACTGGTTTATTTTTATTAATCGGCAATAACCTTTCATTGTTTATCGCTATATTGACTTTAATTCTTTCAGATAATTCGTGTATTTGTGTATTTTGTACTTATTATTGTTATTTGTTTCTTTCAGTTTTTCACCAATTGTTCTTGGAATAAAGACACATTACACCCGCTGGTTATCGTTCTTTACGTCCATAACATGGTTACACTTGCCGATCATAAGTCGGTACACATATCGACACACTAAAGTGTTAGCTTTTTATCTTTAACATAATCATTACTCAAGTGGGTGGAATCAAATTATGGATTTCATAACAAATGTTTAAGTGGAAGGAGCAAACAAACACAATTTATATGTTGGTGAAAAACAGATCGTCCTTTATTTTAGTGCTTAGATTTAGCTCTGCCTTTGAACGCTTTAGCGCTTTGATTTTTAGATATTTTATTCATTTACTCCATATCCTTTCAATAATTCTTTGTATTTATTAACGATCCATTACCGTCTTGTGAGAGAAACGTTGACTATTTTTTTCAGATCGTTTTCTAATCATTAACAGTCATAGATAAATATTTAATAAGTGGTTATTACTTACATATAAGTCTTATCGTGCATGTGTTTTTTAGGGATACCGTGTACATTTTTTGTAATCCTTCAAAAGCAATCATTGTCAATTGTAGGAAATACAATGATTACACTGACACATCAATACCCGATGCGATATCTACTACAGAATAGTTTCTTTTTCAATGATGTGGTTTCTTAATCATAAGTGTT